>PVLD010025042.1:0-24392 GCA_004027595.1 Dinomys branickii | reverse complement strand
ATATAACATCTTATGTAACATCTTCCATATATGGTTAACTTCCTATAATGATGTAATGTCGTGTGATGTTTGGACCTCCCTCCGTTGCCTAGTTACCTACTGATGTCAATCCCCACTCCTGCACTGTATATAAACCCGAGACTTCTGCTCAATAAATGAGGCTTGATCAGAATCCTGTCTTGCCTCCATTTCTCGTGTCGCTTGTCTCAGATTACCCCACTCCCCCTCTCTTTAGGAGCCTTCGTTGACTACCCGCGGGCCGGGACACTGCATGGTCTGGATTATGGCTTTCTTGGTGACAGGGGAAAAATAGCATGGTGATTTCATATCTGTTCTATGCTTCTTGACAAAGGAGTACATGCCTCTTCCACTTACGTTAGTGCCCTGGCAACAGTTATAAGATTGGGAATGAAGATTTTTTTAATATGCTTAGAAAGAGGAAAATTAGATGTCATTCTTCAACAGAAATTTCGACCATGAACCGAGAAAAAATATGGGTTATACTAGATATTGATTAATCTTACCAGAAATAAATGTTTCCACTTGGTTACTGGGACTCTGCAGAGCAGAGGCAAAATTACATACATGATTGGTAAGTATGTAAGGAATCTGAAATTGATATAGGGTTCTCTTGGACCATATGGTTTGGTTTTCTAACAATATTTGTATTTGTGGATTGAGAAAAGAGAGAACAGAACATGGAAGTGCAGGACAGAAAGCATTAACAATTCTGTGGTCATATAATTCCATTTAGGAAGATATAAATGCTTTCGGCAATTTACAGCAATTTAATATGGAAGCAACCTCTTTTTACATATAAAAGCACAAAATGGTTTGAGTCATGGCAGAAATAGACTGTTGACGTGCTGAACTGCTTCAAAATTCCACTTACATCTTTCAGAATTAAAGCTGAGTTAAGTGCATCACAAGAATGGATTCCTAGGTCTACTCAACAGGAAATTCAGGTTTGTCTTCCTCGGGTTCATTCTACACGTAACCACTAGAATTTTCATCTCCCCACAGCCTCAACCTGCTGAAAATCTTCCAACTCCTTGTCAAGTTCAGAATGCAGCACGAACTCCGTCACATAGACTACAAAATCCTTACTTGTCTTATGTCTCGCTTTTGAAACAGCAAGCCAAAGTAAACATGTCTTCCCCTAGTGGTAGGAATTGGCTACTGTGTCCCAGTGATGAGAAAGGTGACTAATGCAGCAAGTCATTTTTTAAATATAGGTGTTGTGAATTGTGACTTGCAGTTTCATTTTGTTAGGGTTTTTCTTTATTTTAAATAACGGAAACTGTACATTGTAATAACATATAATTTATCAATTTTCTTTGCCTTTTTTGGATGTTTTAAGATATTTTTAAAATTTTAGTTTGTTGGCATATGTGTAATACATAATGTTTACATTCCTTGTAAGAAATTGCACATACATACCTCAGATCTTTTTATTCCTTTTTTCCTTACTTCCCTTCTTCCTTCACCCATCCCCTTTCCATTTCCTTTTTTTTGTGCGTGTCTACAGTAGATAATATATGCATCATTTGCATAGAGTTGGTACATGTACATAGCACATGTGGAAGTATCCATTTCTCTTTAGGATTAATACTTTTTATTTCTTGTTTCATAATTTTAAGTTTAGGAGTATGAAATTTTTTGGTTTCAGTATGTATGTTTAGTTACAGTCCTTTTGGTATTATTTTTGTGTATTATGCAAGGTGACTCAGTTTAAATATTGAAGAAACTAATTTTTGTATGGCCTTGTGTTCTAGTCCCAGTCTAAAAAATTACATGGTCTGCCATTCCATCTAGTACTGGCATGCACCTTTCTTCACCTGTACCTCTACCTCTTTCCACTGGGAACAGAGTTTTAGGTATGATTTCATAGTCAGGCCCTCCTCCCACTTACACGTTTTCTGGAATTGATTGCTCACCTGCAGACGGTGTGAAAGCCTGGATTGCTTTGCCAGTGCTATCTGTTCACTAACACCAGGCCCTGCTGCTGCATGTTGCACACATGTTCTGTGCCTTGCAATATTTCACTGACACAAATACCATTATCTTCTTTTGTAGCCTGCCTTGGTTACCTTTCTCTCATTGCTGAGACAAAATACCTGATGCCCAGAATTAAAGAAGGAAAAGTTTATTTAGCTCACAGTTTGTGGAGCTTTCAGTCTATAATCAGCTGGCTCCAAGACAGGGTGGCATGGCACAGCGGCAACACTTCAAGTCAGCATAAGACAGCAAAAGCAGCAAAAGCAAAAGTGGAGAGGGAAAAGCCTTTTTTCCTCCCTTATATTGTAAGCAGGTTACTCCCATCCAGGGAGCGTGTAGCCCTCACAGAATGTCCATGCTCTCTTCTTGCACACGCTTGCGATGAATACAAACTGCAGTGTAGTCAATTTAGCCAGAGAATGCCTAGACATGTCCAGAAGTTTTACAAAAGTTCTTTTTATAAGAGCAGTGATCACCATTACTATTGAAAGCCAACATTCATGCATATATGTTTGTCCTTGCAGGGAGAACTTTCTTCCCTCAACCCCTTCTTTACTAGCTGCTTTCTGGCTACCAAAGGTTTAGCAACTCTGCTTTCCGGTCTTACCACACCATTTTCTCCTTGGAGCCGGAATCATGGACAGATGTCTCTAAGACTACAAACTAGAATAAATTTCTCTTCATTAAATTGTAGGTGTCAGAGGTTTTGCTCCAGAAACAGAAAATTAACTAATACACCTCCCATGGTAGTTTCAAGTGTCAATTTGACTAGGTATGTACTGCTCAGGTATTTGGCTAAATATTACTTGTATATTTATACATGAAAACATTTCTGGATAAGGTTAGGATTTGAGTAGGTAGACGGAGTAAAGACAAATAGCCTTCCTATTGTTGAAGGGCATCGTGCAGCACCGAAAAGCCTGAATACAACGAAAAAGTGAAAGAAGAACCAACTCGTCTCTCCCCCTCTTCCCTGACCTTTTGGGTTGAAGCACCAGTTCTCTGCCCTTGTGTGTGGACTCACACATCAATGCTCCCTTTTCAGGGTTTCAAACTATGCTATTATTTCTGGGTCTCCGGTTTGCAAAAGGCAGATTGTAAGACTCAGCCTCAGCAATTGCATATGCTACATCTATTTTGTTCATCTGGACAAGCTTGGTTAATATTTCTCATTAAATATATTAGTAGTTTTTGCATGCTATTTATTTAATTGAATGGGCAAATTCAAAACAAAATGAACAGCAAGAGCACATACAAACAATTACAGAAACATTCATGTATGCATGACTAAAAAAGAATGACATTTCTGTTGCCTCTCTGCACAAAAGGAGTAGGAAAAAATTGGAAAAGATATATGAATTTTCAAATAAATCTGAGTTTTATAAATATATTTTCTAAGTCTGAAGATATACAGAATCTCATTTCAATGAACATGAATAGTATAAAAAAGAAGAAAATCTGTGCTGTAGATTGCATTTCCAAATTGAGGTAAATGTGCATTTTTTCACAGGCTGATTTCCTTTGAGTAAAATCTATTTCCTTTCAGACAGTAGTTTTATGAGCCTATGGTGAAGCAGTTTAGGCAATTCAGAAATTTAAGGGCAGCTTAGACTTTCACTACTTGACCAGGGCAGACAGTCTGTGCATCTCTGTTTCATTATCGCAGAGCTAGCTGGCAGAGGTTATAAAAAATATGTTTTGCAAGAAAGTTTCTGAGCCATAAGACTGTATAAATGACTTAGATCTCTTTCTGTCTAGTTAGGAAAAAACATCATTTTCCCCGGCAAAACAGACTGTCTTTTTACTTCTAACTCATCTGCTTTTGTTTATTGTTTGCTGATCTACTTTTTGAGTTGGCAGTGAATGTATACATGCGCAAAATTTAAACACATACCTAAAAGGAAATAATCTCAGTCCTCCATCTCCCAGGCCTCCCATCCTTACCAAAGGCAAAGCAGGGAAGAGTCCTTATCACTTTCTTCTGTTCTTCCAGAGGTTCTCTACTCATATGCAAATGAATATGATCTTATATTCTAGTGCCCAGTGCCTTTAAAGAAAAAGGAGGCTAGACGTTGGGGGACGGCTACTGTCTGTTATCCCAGAATTTACTGGTTGTCTCATTTAACATCTCCTGTCTTGAAAACCTCTTCATTCAGGCACTTGGCCTCGAGTTTCCTTCTATACACTGTCTAATAGCACTGCATTTTGGAAATGTTCTCATGTAAGTACTACAAAAAAGTACTTTGTTTTCTATGACTGCATAATTTTGTAGATGCACTTCTGTATATTTATTAGTGTGATAGTGTTATGGTTGATACATTGTGTGAACTTGGGGAGTCTAGAGGTTTGGCTGAGTGACTCAGCAGGAAGCCAGGGTGCTTACTTTGTATACATCCTGAGCCTGTGGAAGAGGAGGGCATGCAGACTGTGTGAGAGCTACACGCCCCCTGGGTGGGGGCGGCCTGTTTACAACGGAGGGGAAAGAAAGAGGCTGCTTCCCCGCCATTCCTCCCTTTTGCTCTGGTGGTTTTTGCTGTGCTCTGCTGCCATGAATGTTTGCCCTCTGCCATGTGCCACTCTGCCTCTGAGCCAGCCAAGTATGGACTGAGACCTCCGCAAACTGTAAGCTAAATAAACCTTTCCTTCCTTTATTTTGGGCTTTGGGTATTTTGTCTCAGCAACGAGAAAAAAGTAACCAAGACAGATCGCTATGTATATTTTTGTAATCTATTGCTACAACAAACATTGCTGCAATGAATAATTTTTTACATCAATGTGCTAGTGAATCTTTACATTATATTTTTAGAAGCAGAATTGCTAAGAAAAAGAGAAAATGCATTTGTAACTTCACAGATACTACCAAACTGAGACCACCTATGATTGCACCTACCAGCATCCCTACAGAATCTGTGACAGTGCTTCTCCCCTCCACGATAACAACAGTGACTGCTCTTCACCCATAAATTGGTGAAAGTCCAGAGTTTTGGCATTTCAGTAGTTTTATCTTTCATTTTTTTATTTTAAAGAAATAAAATTCTTGACAATTTTATTAGTTGAGATTGAGTTTTGTTAGGAAATTTTTGTAATTTTCTTTTCTGAGAACTATTTATATCTTCTGTTCATGTTTTTCAACTGATTTTTTTCCTTCTGAGAAAAACAGTATATGTTTTAAAGCAACTTACCCTTCACATGGTCAGTTTTAAATATTTTCCAAATACATCATCTTGTTTTGGATCTTCTGATTTTTAATTCATATTTTAAAGAACAAATTGTTTTACAATCAAACTTACCTAAGTTGTCCTGTGGCTTATAGATTTTGTATCATAAGAAAGTTATCTTTAAGGTTAGAAAAAGTTTCCTCACTTTTTCTTAGTATATAATAGCTTGATTTTTATGTAATTACATAGAGTACATTTTGCACTCAGTCTCATGAATGATGGGGCATAGTTCTAACTTAGTTATTTTTTCCATGAGCTAATTAGTTGAGCAAAAGAAGTCAGCCAATAAAGGGTGAGTTGCCAAGCCAATAAGGGTGATGAGTTTAATGTCATAGAAAAATTCTGACAAACCTTGCAAATTACATGTCCCCAAACTACAGTACCCAAGGGCTAGTAGAGCTGGAGCATTTATACCACAGTCCCCACCAGCCATTGGCTGAAGAAACAGGAGTGGGTCATCCACCCACATTTCCAGCAGACAGGCTGAACTTAGATCCCTCTCTGGCTTCTGGCAATGGAGTACAGCAGTCAAAAATCTCAAGTCTGCAGGGCAGACAATGGCTAAGTTCCAAAGGGTGTGAACCAGCCAACAACAGGTCTGCCACATTCTGGTTATGAGAAGAAATGGAAGCAACCATGACCAATTGTTACATATTTTATGCTTTAAAAAAATCAGTCTGTAACTTCATTTTTCCTCCATAAAGTGATAAAAATTATGAGAAGGATTTATGCTGTTTGGTCTTCTCAACAGTTCCTCACTTCCCCACATTAGTCATTCAATGTAGAGCAGTGAGCCAGCGTGTACTCAGAAACTTTATTTTCCCTTAAAATATTTCCAGTATCCGCCTAAGTTCTATTTCCATGCATTTTTAAATGAAATTGCATGTGATTTTTTTTTCTTTTTTAAGTTTAAAAATCTTTGTTTTCTATGAATAGTGGAATTTGTGGTAATTCATCTCTTCCCATCTCACCTCTTCCCACTCCCTTAATTTGGTGAGCCATAGATTTTGCAACTCTATTTGAAGAACTGTCGAATTTACATTCATTTTAATGTCAACTTGAGAGAGGTCTCTTAGTACTGGCTGCTCTGCTGTACAGCTGGCTTCATGGTATGTGACCACACAGTTGCATGGTACCCTGTGCATGAAAGCTCCTGGTATCCAGGGATAAAACCTTTGCTGTCACTATTGGGGATGTTTTTCATTTTATCTGTGCATTTATGTACTGGAAATTAAGTCCAGTAGGACAAGGAATGGGCACTAGTTCCCTGAAGCCTCCATGCACTGCCTCCTGCCTCCAGGACAAACACTAGACCGCTGACTCCAACAAATGGCTCAGCTATCTGGGCCTTCTCTCTGCCACCAAGTTGAGGTGTGCTCATGCGCTTTGTGTACTGTGTCCTCTAGCTGGGACCTGAGGCGTCTATGAGACACCATAATGGTCCCTTTGGTATGCACTGGAGAAATCACATTAGCAGCAGGGGAAAAAATAAATAAAAACAAACACTTTGGCAGGTGGAATGTAAGAGAGAGTCTGCCAAAGAAAGGAAAATCCATTTTCCTTGAAACTTCTAATAAGAAATCTCACATTTTCATTTTTCACTGTAGTCCACAAATTATCCCACTGACCCTAGTTGACCATTTCATAATCATACAAGGTGTCTTCTCTATCAGGTGAGTTGATACTCTAGCTTAGAATTCCTTCCTAAAGAAAATATTCCCTGGATCCCACCCACTGACTGCGCAGTCCTGCTGTCTTATCCACATCATTCCATAGCATCCTAATCACTGGACTAGTTGGCTTCTTAGATGTCTTTTTGTCCCTCTGAGATACTTTTGGTCCTTTTGTTCTCTCCAGGGTCCTCATAGTTCTTATCCAAAGGGTATTTTGTTGTTGTTAGTGAAAGACTAAAACAGAAAGAAAGAAGAAATAAGTAGCAGAACAGGAAAAGGAACCAATGAAAAAATAGCCAGTTTCTCTTTGTTGCTGGGATTGTCTTTGGCATGTTATATATTGTCAGTACTTGTGGTGATTTTTTTTCAGGAGGATCCAGGGGATGCATATTTAGTTTTCTTTCAAGAAATTACCTCAGGTAGGTAATTTAATTTCTAGCCAGTGCACTCCACCAGCAAAAGTGGCTTCATTTAATGAGATTTTGATTAAAGCCCTTTTCTTTCCCAGTCTGGTGTAAGACTGTTGTCAGACTTTCTGGTGAACATGTTAATCTAGTGGTTTCCCAGTCATTCTTGTCACTGTGAATTGTTGGATATCCATATGTATGGCTGTTATGGTTGATACATTGTGTCAACTTGGGGAGTCCAGAGGTTTGGCTGAGTGATTCAGCAGGAAGCCAGGGTGCTTACTTTGTATACATCTTGAGCCTGTGGAAGAGGAGGGCATGGAGGTTATGTGAGAGGCACACGCCCCCTGGGTGGGGGTAGGCTGTTTACAATGTAAGGGAAGGAGAGAGACTGTTTGCAGCCATTCCTCCCTTTTGCTGGTTGTCTTTGCTATGCTCTGCTGCCATGAACAGTTTGCCCTCTGCCATGTGCCACTCTGCCTCTGAACCAGCCCAGTATGGACTGAAACCTACACAAACTGGAAACTAAATAAACCTTTCCTTCCTTCATTTTGGGCATTGGGTATTTTGTCTCAGCAACGAGGAAAAAGTAACCAAGACAATGGCTATGCAAAATATTAATGTACTTCCTAACCCCACGCATTTATCTTTGCCTTGACAAAAGGTTCCCTTTCTACAGTACTTCTAACATTTTTTTAAAGTTCCACTTGTAAATGCATTCATTCATATTTTATAGATAGATAGTCTTACTGTATAATTATTTTGGAAAATGGCTAGCATATTCTTCCAGTCAAAACCTGGTCATGCAAATTCAAAGACTGGTAGAGTAATTTTCTGCTTTCTTTTCAAGCTTATACCAAAATGATATAAATATTTTCATTACTAAATAGTCTAAAATGTATTTTTCTATTATAAATTATAATAAATTTACTTTGTTTAGCTGAGTGGATGTTCTCATGAACCCAAAATCACAATCCTAAACTGAAAAATAATAGTTACAAGATTATTCTACAATGTGATCACTATGTATATTTTAATCATACCAATAAACTTAATAAATAAAAAAATTATTCAAGAAAGAATTCCAAGAGCAAATTGAATGAAAGCATGGTTAAATATCCTTATTTATCCTTAGACATTCATCTGTATATCTGAATGCTAGTACATTTTGATTAACTGGATTTGAAGTCCCAACTTCATTTATATTTACTTTTATTCTTTCATCCTTGGATCTTCAGTAACTAATAGAGAGTTTAGAATGTATATAACATAGCTGGCAAGGCACTTTACAATAAAGACACTTTACAATAAAGGAGCTTGTCCTCACATAGCTATATAAATACATTAGCGTGACATTGGGCTTTCATCATTTTAAAGATGAACAAAGTAAACATCAGACTGTGTTAGTTACTTATTTAAAGTCACACAGACAAATAAAGAGTGAGAATTGATACCTGATTGACCAGGTCTTTCAACTTCTAGCTGGAGCTTTTCTATTGCCTCTAAGTAGGAAACCAGGGTTCTATATGCTTTACAGAATAAGGGAGTATCAAATCTTTGGGCATGATAACGTCTTGCTACCTTTGGATTGATGAACAATGAATTGGGAAAATTAATCCCTTGTACAATGTGTGTTCAAAATCTCAGAGCTTTTTTTATTTCTTTTCACCCTCTGTCTTAGTCTATTTTTTGCCACTGTAACAGAAAAACTTGAACTAGATAGCTTACAATGGACATAAATTTACTTCTCATAGTTCTGAAGGCTTTTGAGTCCAAGGTCAACGGGTTGGCACTTGGCAGGGCCTTCTGGTAGTGCCGTCTGATAGCAGAAAACAAGAGCGAGAATAAAGGCAAGCTCAAGAGGGAAAAAAAATTCTTAACCAAAAAGGTTTTCTTTTTCTTTTGTTACAGTTTCATAACATGCATTTTAATGAGTGATAATATTTTAATTAGAATACAAATTGACTGATGTGAGGTTGGCTGTGTAAGCTCAGTGAGGTAGGCAGTTAGAATTTATTTTTTACCCAAGTGTTGGTATGTTACACTTTCATGGTATCGGCAATTATTTCCTTTTGGCCGTTGTAACAAATTACCTCAAATTTAGCAGATCAAAGGAAAAATATATTTTTTTAGTTCAGAAGACCAACATTCATTTCAGTAGACTAAAATGCTGTTGGCAGAGTTGCATTGCTGTCTGCTTGGCTTTATAAGAGGCTGTTGTAAATTCCTGTGACTGTCTTTGCAGGTCCTGAGCTTGTTTTCAAAGTCAGCAATGAGCTGAGTCCTCAAATGGAAAAATTATGCCTTCCTATTTTACATCTCCCTCTACCACTTTTAAGGAATAACTATAACTTAACCCTCATTCAGGTAGTCTACACATATCTCTATTTTAAAGTCAGTTTTTAGGTCTTGAAATACTTCACTCCAGTTTCTTTTAATTTCTTTAAAGTTTGTGTTCAGAAGTATGCTGTAATATTAATGGATTTACCTTTATATCTGATGTAATTTTTTTTTTTTTGCTTTTCTATAACAGCTTTTAAAATTCTGGATTTTGTTTGAGAAGTGGCATTTTAATCATAGTGTGCCATGGAAAGCTTCTTTCTCATTATGGTGTTGTGTAAGGCTTGCTTACTTGTATGATGGACTCTTTCCTCATACTTGGGAAGTTTTCTTGTATTGTTTCTATAAATAGATTTAGTATTATATATCTGCTGTCCTGTACTTTCTCTGTAACTCAAATTAGCCTTGGGTTGATCTTGTTATTGCTGTGTGCTAACTGATGGAGTTGTCTTCTTTTAACATGTTTGAGACTTCCCTGAATAATTTGTCATAATGTGCTATTTTGTGTTCAATTTCAGAAACCTGGCTTTCACATTGGTCATTTCTGAAATTTATGAATTCTGTACAATTTTTTAATACCCAGTATTTCTTTCTGATACTTCCTCCTGGATTCCATATCTCTGGTAAACTTGTCATTCGTGCTTTGAGCCATTGGATTAGCTCTATTTTTTTGTTTCCCTGAAGTTCACATTGGTCATTTTGTATGAACTTATAGCTCATGTCCTCTTCTAACTTGCCGAGTTTCTTTAATTCTTATTTTATCAGTTTATTAATCTCTGATGGCTCATATTTGCTCTGCTCTCCTTTGGTGTTTCCTGGCTCTACTGTGGGGCAGTTGGGAGATTTGGACATCTTTCATTTCCTTCTTTTCCCATTTCCAATATATACTTGTTGTTTATTTGATTTTATTTCTTGCCCTCCACTCCTTTTCTTTTCCTGTTTTGGTGCTGAGGTTTGAGATTAAGTAGGGTGAGTAGAGGTTGCAAATGACATGAAGATCTTTTTAGTAAAAATACTGGTTTCGACTTACGTGTTTTCAACTGTATTTGCCCAGTGGTAGTTTTCACTCCTTCACCACCTCAAGCTCTAATGGCACACATTTTCCAACCCAGATTAACATAACCAGCAAAACATTCTTTCAAAATCGATAAATAAGGACACTGTATGAAAAAGAGTATGGTGGGACCTCAGTTCACAAACTCAATTCTTGCCATGTTTCTGGTCACAAACCAAACTGGAAGAGAACCAAGTCAAATTTCCCCTTAGATTCAATATTGAATCCGTTCATTGAATTTGATTCGGTTCTCATCCAACTTGATTTGTGACCAGAATTATGGAAAGAATCAAATTCATGAATTGGAGTAACACTATAACTCAGGAGATTTAAGAGCACCAACCAAGAAAATACTTAAGAATACCTTAGAGATGATAGAGATGATAAAGCCAACGAAGCAAAAATCGCATGAAAAGAATCAATCAAACAAGGCAAATAGGTTCTTAAAAGAGGAATAAATAAAGCACAAAGGAATCAAGAGTAAATAAGTACAATTGTAGAAATAAATCAACACTTCCCAGTAATAACTCTCAATGTCAATGGCCTCAATTCTCCAATTAAAAATATATAGATTGGCATATTAGATTAAAAAAAAAAAGATCCTGACCCTCTACATCCCTGCAGGAGCCAGGCTGAATGCCAGACATCTTCAGATGAGATGCCCCTGTGCCTCCCCAACAAGTGTGTGAGGCAGGCAGAGGCCTGAACAGCTTCTGGAGCCTTGGTGGATACTCTTTGCAACCCCTAGAACCTAAGGAACCTGGGCTGGACCCTGGCATCTTCAGGAATAAGAAACACATTTAACTCAAAAAGAAATTCATAGACTGAAAATTAAAGGATGGAAAACAATACTCCATGTGAAAGGAACAGAGAAAAAAGTGGGTGTAGCTATTCTGTTTGCAGACAATGGGAACTTCAAACTAAGAACAATCAGATAAAGAAGGTCACTACATATTTATAAGGGAGGAAACTTCAAGAGGAAGAGATAACAATCATAAACACCTATGCACCAAATACAGGAGCACTCAACTATGTAAGAAAATTTTTAATGGACATGAGAAATGAAATAAGCAGCAACACAATCATAACAGGGGACTTTAACACCCCATTGTCACAAAGAGCTAGATCAAGTAGACAAAAAATCAACAAAGAAATAACAGAACTAAACCAAACTTGTGAGTGAATGGACTTGGTAGACCTTTACAGAGTGTTTCACCCCAGGACACCAGCATACACATTTTTCTAAGCTGTACATGGGATGTTTTCTAAAATAGGCCATATGCTAGCACATAGAACATGCATAAATGAATGCAAATGAATTGAAATTATCTCATACATACTATTGGACGATAGTGTAATGAAATTGGAAATTAATGACAAACAAAATCACAAAATATCCACAAACACATGGAAATTAAATAACACCTTCCTGAACAACCAGTGGGTCACAGATGAAATCAAAGAAATTAAACAATATTTACAATCAAATGAAAATGCAGATACAACTTACAGGAACCTGTGGGATGAAGTGAAAGCAGTCTTCAGAGAGAAATTTATAGCGATGAATTCCCATCTCAACAGAACAAGCACGAATACACAATCTCACAGTGCACCTCAAGCTTCTAGCAAAAGAGGAGCAAGTCAAACCAAAAGCCCAAAAATGGAAATTATAAAGCTCAGGGCAAAAATTAATCCAGTGGAAACTAAAACATCAACACAAATAATTAATGAATGGAAGATATGGGTCTTTGAAAGAATAAATAAAATAGATAAACCCATAGCCAATGTTATTAAAAACAGGAAAGAAAAAATTGAAATACATGCAATAAGCAATGAAGGGGGAGAAACACTACAGATCCTACAGAAATTAAGGAGATCACCTATACCTACTTTGAAAATCCTTACTTTCACAGGATGGAAAACAGAGGAAATAGATTTCTATATACATATGAATTATAAAAGCTGAATAAAGATGTAAAAATCCTGATAACTCAATAGCAGCAAGCAAAAATGAAAATGTAATAAAAAACTTGCTAATAGAAAAAAGCCCGTGGCCTAATGGATTCAAGGCTGAATTCTACAAGAAATTAAGAGAAAATTTAACACAAATTCTTCTCCAAATCTTTAATGAAATTGAAAGGGGAGGAATTTTCCCCAACTCATTCCTGGAGGTAAGTATTATCCTGATACCAAAACCAGAGAAAGACCCAACCAAAAAAGAGAACTACTGGGCAATCTCCCTAATTAATAGACATGTAAAAATTCTCGGTAAAATACTAGCAAACAGAATGGAATAAATCACCAAGAAGATGATACACCATGACCAAGTAGGATTCATCCCAGGAATGCAGGAATGATTCAATATACACAAATCAATTAATGTAATACACCATATATAGAGCCAAAGACAAAATCACATGATCATCTCAGTTGATGCAGAAAAAGCTTTTAATAAAGTCCAACACACATTTATGACAAAAAACCCTACAGAAAATAGGAATAGGTGCTGTGTACCTCAATCTGATCAAAGCCATCTATGACAAACCAATGGCTAACATCATAATAAATGGACAAAAATTGAAAGCTATCACTGTAAAATCAGGAACAAGACAAGGATGTCCACTGTCTCCACTCCTATTCAATATAGTTCTGGAACTATTAGCCAGAGCAATTAGACAGAAAGAAATAAAAGGAATAAGGATATGAAAGGAAGAAGTAAAATTATCATTATTCACAGATGACATGATATTCTACATAGAAGACCCCCATTCATAACGAAATTCATCAGCATAGCTGGATACAAAGTCAACACACAAAAATTAATAGCATTCCTATACACAAACAATAAACACACTGAGAGAGAAATTAGGGAAACCACAACTTTCAGAATATCATCTAAAAAATGAAATACTTAGGAATCAATCTAACAAAAGAAGCAAAAGATCTATACAGTGAAAATTACAGTACTCTGAAAAAAGATATCAAAGAGGATATCAGAAAATGGAAAGATATTCCTTGCTCATGGATAGGAAGAACGAACATAGTGAAAATGGCTGGAGGGATCCTTCAAGTCAATCCCTGACTTGAAATTAGGCTACAAAGCTACTGTGATAAAATTAGCATAGCACTGGCAAAAAACCAGAATTGAAGATCAGTGAAGTAGATTAGAAAATGCAGATACAATACAAACACACTCAGCCACGTTATCTTTGACAAAGGGGCCAAACATGTTCACTAGAAAAAAGATAGCCTCTTTTATAAATGGTGCTGGAAAAACTGGCGTTCTACACGCTGAAGACTAAACCTGGACCCAAGTTTATTACTGTGCACTAAAGTCAAAATAGATCAAAGATCTAAATATTTAAACACAAGCACTAAGTCTACTGAAATGGAAAGTAGGTAAAAATCTTGAAAACATTGGGGTAGGCAGAGAGTTCACGAACAAAAACCAAACTACCAGGGAAATACTTCAAAGAATCAAGACTTGGTATCTCATCTTGTAAAGTTTTTTCATATCAAAAGAAATCACCAACAGAATGAAAAGAAAATCCACAAATTGGGAAAAATTTCAGCCAACTTCCCCTCAGACAAGGGACTTCTATCTAGAACATATAAAGGATTCAAAAAATCAGGCCCCCAAAATTCAAAGACCCAATCCAAAAATGGGTATCTGACATGATTACATACTTCTCAGATGAAGAAATACTAATGGCGAATAAATACATGAAAAAAATGTTCAACATCATTAGTCATTCAAGAAATGCACATTCAAAATAACACTGAGATTCCATCTCAGCCCTGAAAGAATGGCTGTCATCAAGAAATCAACCAACAACAAATGCTGGAGAGCCTGTAGGGAAACAACAATCATTCTCCACTGCTGATGGGAGTGTATTTGGTGAGCTGTGAAAATCAGTTTGGAGATTCCTCACAAAACTAGGATTAGAAGTCCCACCTCATCCAACCGTTCCCCTCTGGGTATTTTCCCAGAAGAATTAAACACATCATACCTCAGAGATATATGTGCACCCATGTTTATAGCAGTGCAATTAGTCATAACTAAATCTTGGAAACAACCCAAATACCCATCAACTGAGGAACAGACAAAAATGATGTCGCATTTCTATATAATGGAATATTACTCAGCTATAAGAAAAATGAACTCGAGGCTTTTATGGGTAAATGGTTGCAAGTAGAGACTATATTTATAAGTGAGATAAATCAGACCCACTTGTGCAAACATCATATTGTCTCCTTATTGTAAGAACCTGAAAGAGTAAATAAAGCCCCAAACGTACAATAGATAATATGAAAGGGAAAGAAATGCTCAAACAAGGGACAACTGGGAAGAGGGAAAGAAAGAAAGAAGGAAGGCTATACATATATGTATATATATCACAAAACTCTACTGCTGATATCTGCTGGTCTATTGAAAGGAACAGTTAATGCTTACAATTTTTTATATTTTGACCAATTTTGCATGCTTACATCTGGTAATCTGAGCAACTGATTTGAAAACAATACGCAATAGAACAACCATTGGTGAATTCCTACCATCTTGTCTAGTAAAACTGTATTGTCATCAACTTTTTAAAATAAATTTCATTATTCTCTTTAATGGTTTGAATACTCTTCCTTTCTTACATCTGGTAATCTGAGCAACTTAGCTGAAGATAGTAATATGTAATATAACAACCATTGTTAATTAATATCATTTCGTTTTGAAACCCTATATCTATTTTAATGTTCATGCTTTGTTTTGTTTATATCTGTGATGTTGATATTTTGCTATTGTTCTTTGTTTTACTACTCTCTTTAAAATAAAAAGAGATCCCATCAGTTTCATTCCAGAAAGTTTTCTAACCAAAATTTATTCCTTGACCAAAAATTATATGATGGAAAACAATATTGCATGCACTAGTACACCTAAAGCAAGAAGGGGTACCATTTTTACTCTGAATTTAAACTTCAGGCTACAAGTGATCCGAGAGGAGGGAAATGATCATTACAAACTAATTAAATGAATAATCTAATAAGATGGAATAATACTTGTAAACACATATGTACCAAATTGTGGAGTATCTATCTTCAGAAATAAATACTGCTGGACATAAAAGATCAATTAGACCCTGACACAATCATATTGGGCAACTTAAATATCCCACTTTTTCAGAAATATTGTAACTAAACAAAAATCCAATAAAAGTATTAGAGCTGAACCATATCCTGGGATATATAAATCAATAGATATCTAGTGTCAACAGAGTTTTATAACATGCCATAATATAATACACATTCCTCTCAGCAGCACATGGAAATTTTCCTGAAATGGACCACACACTAGTCTACAAAATCAGCTAAAACAAACACAATAATTTGAAGTCAACCCATGTTTATTATCAGACCATTATGCAATGAAACTAGACAACATCAATCACAAAAGAAACAGCACAAAATTTAGAAATATCTGTAAACCTAACATATTCCTGAAATCCCAAGGGATCACAGGAGAAAAAAATCAGTGAAGAAATTAAACAGTTCCTGGAAACAAATGTGACCTGTGGGAAAACATGAAAGCAGCCCTAAGATGGAGGCTTATCATAGTCGTGATCACACTAGAGGAAGAGAGCAAGTGCAAATCAATTATGTAATGACACTTAAAAAACAAGAACTATAGAAGTACCACAGTTTTTTATCCATTCCTCAGTGAATGGACATTTGGGTTGCTTCCACAATTTAGCAATTATAAGTTTGCACCGCTATGAACATGGGTGCACATATATCATTGTGTTATGATGTTTTCAGATCTTCTGGGACAATACCCAGGAGGAGAATGTCTAGGTTGAATGGGATCTCCAGACCTAGTTTGCTGAGGAATCTCCAGACTGATTTCCATAGTGGTTTCACCAATCTGCATTCCCACCAGCAGTGGAGAAGAGTTCCTATTTCTCCACAGCCTCTCCAGCATTTCTTATTGGTTGATTTCTTAATGATAGCCATTCTTAAGGGGATGAGATGAAATCTCAATGTTGTTTTAATTTGCATTTCTTGGATGTCTAATGATGAACTTTTTCTCGTGTATCTATTTGCCATTTGCATTTCTTTATCTGACAAGTATGTTTTCAACTCAGCTGCCCATTTTTGGATTGGGTCTTTGAACTTAGGGGGCACTGATGTTTTTTAATTCTTTATATGTTCTTTTCATTCTTTATATGTTTATATAGAAGACCTTTGTCCAAGGGACAGTCAGCTAAAATGTTTTCCCAGTTTGTGGGTTTTCTTTTTACTCTGCTGGCAATTTCTTTAGATGTGCAGAAACTTTTCAGTAGGATGAGATCCCACTTGTTGATTTTTTGAAGTATTTCCCGTGTGGTTTGGTTTTTGTTCACGAACTCTCTGCCTACTCCTATGTCTTCAAGATTTTTACCTGCTTTCTCTTCCAATAGATTTAGTGTTTCTGTTTTAATATTGAGATCTGTGATCCTTGTTGACTTGAGTTTAGCTCATGGTGATAGACTTGGGTCTATTTTCAGTCTTTGGCAGGTGGAAAGCACCAATTTTTCCAGCACAATTTATTAAAGAGGCCATCTTTCTTCCAGTGAGTTTGTTTGGCCCCTTTATCGAAGATTAGGTGGTTGAGTGTGTCTGTGGTTGTGTCTGCATCTTCCATGTGTCCTGCATGTTCCATTCATCTTCTGGTCTGTTTTTTAGCCCATACCAGGTTGATTTTATTACAGTAGCTTTGTGGTATAATTTCAGGTCAGGGATTGTGATTCCACCTGACTTGTCTTTGTTGCCCAGGATTGCTGTGATATATGCCAATGATAGTTAAATGGGAATTGCATTGATTCTGTACAATTTTGATAGTATGGCCATTTTTGCAATGTTGGTTCTTCCTATCCATGAGCAAGGAATATTTTTCCATTTATTGAAATCCTCTTTGATCTCTTTTTTCAGAGTACTGTAGTTTTCAGTGAATAGATCTTTTACTTCTTTTATTAGAATTGATTCCTAAATATTTCAATTTCTTGGATGCTATTGTGAAAGGCACAGTTTCCTTAATTTCTCTCTCAGTCTATTTGTTCTTTGTGTATAGGAATGCTATTGACTTTTGGGTGTTGACTTTGTATCTAGCTGCACTGCTGAATTTGTCGATTAATTCAAGGAGTCTTCTTGTGGAGTTTTGGGGATCTTCCATGTACAGTATAATGTCATCTGCAAATAGTGATAATTTCAATTCTTCCATTCCTATCCTTATTCTTTTATTTCTCTCTCTTGTCTAATTGTTCTGGCTAGTGCTTCCAGAATTATGTTGAACAGGAGTGGTGACAGCAGACATCCTTGTCTTGTTCCTGATTTTACAGTGAAAGATTTCAGTTTTTGTCCATTTAGTATGATGATTGCTGTTGGTTTGTCATAGATGACTTTGATCAGATTATGCTAAAGATCATCAATTCCTATTTTCTGTAGGATTTTTATCATGAATGCATGTTGGACTTCGTCGAAAGCATCTTCTGCATGTATTGATATGATCGTGTGGTTTTTCTCTTTGGCTCTATTGATATTGGTGTATAACATTAATTGATTTGTGAATGTTGAACCATTCATGCATTCCTGGAATGAATCCAACTTGGTCAAGGTGTATGACTTTCATGTAATTTAACTTACAGATACTGGATTAGGCGATAGACCTCTTTCAAGGTCTGTTTTTTTTTTTTTTTTTCTACCACAGCTTCCATCTGTTGACAATGCTATCATCAAGGAAAGTATACTAAAAGGAAGAAAATGAGAAATGGAAAAGGGAGGGGTCCCAATATCCCATCTTTATCCAATTCATAAAGAAAAATGACTTATTTTCTAGTTAACCTTTGTTAAATCATATGTACAGAAGAAACATAGGCCCATGTGTTTATCTGTGTATTCTAATAGATGTTGCCTAAAAAGAACAACAGACATGAATGTATTTACTTTTAAAACTTTATCCATTTCCCACTTTTAAGAATGATCAATAAACTTCTTCAGTAAGCTTGTAGGTGGAAAAATTCATTCAAAATACATAACTCTTCACAGGACAACTGCTTATAGTGTTCTACCACAGGTGGAGTATATACAGCATTTTATTATGTTTTATGAAAAGTCACTCTTCAATGATGGTTAGAGTTTTGCATGGTGTATTCATATGTCAGTAACACCCCTTGCTAAAGTCTCTAGGCAGTAACACATCCATGCTATCATTTGTCAAACTGATTTCTGCTCTTATTTTCACACTTTATTTCTTTGGCTCCTCCTTAACAGCATGTTGTGTCTTGTTGAATTTTAATACCAGGAAGTACTTGTATCTCCAACAGCTCAATAACACATAAGTGATACAAACTATTTTGATATCCGTTATTATTGTAGAGGATAAGAACAAATGAAAAAACCTTAAATTCTGCTTGTAAATAAAGCTTATCCTCTGAGAATGGGTACCACCTCCCATCATTTAAGTTCCTCAAGGCAGCAGTGCATGTAATCATATTCTTTGCAGAGCAGCTTTCATAGTCACAATTCTTTGCCTTTAGATGAAATGTGAGTTGAACACAACCTTAGGGGTTCTTGGTGAAGCATAGGGCCTATGGTTAACTGCTAGTGATGATACAGTGCAAATTAAATAAATAAATATTTTCTAATTGTAAGGATTAATTATTGATTTATATGAAGTTATATCAATTGTAACATCTCAAAACAAGAAACATCATCTCACAGGTGCTGGGGGTCAGGAATTCATTTACGGTTTAATTGGGTTGCTGTAACTCAGCCTTTCTCATGAGATGGTAATAAAAGTGTCATACACGACTGTAGTCTTCTAAACACATAGCTAGAGCTGAAGACCATGCAGCCTTTGGGGTCTTTGTTTCTAACCATGTCAGCCTCCCCTCAGGGCTGCTCATGCCATGCTGCTGGCTTCCTCCTCAGCAACTCTTCTAAGAGATAGGCAGAACCTTAAAATAGCTTTCAAAAACCCAGTCTTGGAAGTTACTATCGCATTTGCCATGTTCTGTCTGTCACACAGACTGACCTTGATAAATTCTAGGAAAGAACTACTCAAGAGCACAACTTCTGGAAGACAGCGATTGTTGAGCCATCTCAAAGGCTGGAGCCCATAGTATGTCTCACAACTCCCAATAAATTCAGTCCACTCTACATGCAAAATACACTCAC
Organism: Dinomys branickii; assembly: GCA_004027595.1. NCBI lineage: Eukaryota > Metazoa > Chordata > Mammalia > Rodentia > Dinomyidae > Dinomys > Dinomys branickii. The sequence goes on along the minus strand of PVLD010025042.1, from coordinate 4,501 downwards.
TCACTGCGAAGTCTCATCTCATACATTATGGACTCAGCCCCACATATAATCCTTGAAACATAGTTTGGGTATAGACAAGGCTTATTGAGCCTAATCCCTTAAGTATAGCTCCTTATTTGTTGTTCGTTTCCAATCCAATGTTTCACAAACAGAAGAAAGTAGTTATTTTCTCTACTCAACACCCAACAGAAACAGGTATAGGACAACTGTGGAAAACATTTGAAAGGCAGGAAATGGAAGGCATGAATGACCAGTCTATAGCAATTATGAAATGAGCTGGACAGGTTAGGAATTCCTTGATTTAAACTAAACACCTGAGAATAATTGCCATGGCTTTTGATCCCAGGATAACTGCTCTTGAATCCCCCTTTACTCTCCATGAAAAGTAGCAAGTGTCTGCTCTTGAATAGTTTTGTCAGGCTCCTACCTGCTCCTACAAATTACTTGCACAAATTTGGAGACCTAGAGGCTGCTTTTCTTTTGTGATATCTGTGCATGATAGTCCACATTTGAGGGTATCGCTGTGGATATAGTTATATCAAAACTTTGTAGGACTCCTGTAAAACTTATGGGATCCATTCTGTGAAATAAAACCACACCCAAAGTATCTTGAAAAAAGTTCTTTTTTTCTTCTTCTTTTTCTTAAGCTTTATCTTCTGAGGAGATATCTACAAATAAAAACATTAAGTTTTCCAGATTTATTCTTTGATTGAAATTTGTGAGGTATATGTTTAAAATGTTTGCAATGTCTTTCATATTATCAAGCAAGTATTCTGAGGTGCCAGCTTTGCTCTTTCTGAGGTTTACCAAAATCTATGTACTCACATCTTCTTTTCCAGAAGGCCAAAGTCTTTCATTAAAATTATCACACTATGCTTTCTTCTGTTTGTTGTTAACAAAGATCTAATAGAATGAAATGATAAGGAGGTCTATAATGGTCTTGAATATTGAGAACTGTGTATCATTGGTGACCATCTTAAAAGACAGTTCAAGTTTTTGTTATTAAATTAAAACAGAACACAAACAACATACAAAGATTAGGTCACCTAAATGTTTGGTCACCTAACTAGGTCACCTAATCAAAGAGAGGTGATTAGGTCATCTAATGATTACATCACCTGTATTTGAGCCAGAGGAAATGGAGGTGAAAAGAAGTAGCGTATGAAGTTTCCACCTATGTCTACTTTTTACTTTCTTATAGAAGGAATCAAAATAAGTTTATGGATCCTTTGGGGTTTCTGTTCCATTGCTTAGATTGGCTGGTACAAGTGAAAGCAATTTTACATAATTCCAGTGAACAACTTTTTGACTGCTGTGAAGTCTTCTTTGATCTCATTGGTAATCATTTGGATACCAGCCTAAAAAAGCAGAGCTCCAGATAAAGCTCTGCAGTTCTTTCCCAGTTGGGCAACCATAGACATGATAAACACCCGGGTTCAGAAGAAGTGAAAAATCTGTGTCAACAGCATTGCTCAACCTTTCATTATCCACATTATACATGTCTTTGCATCACTGTTACATGTTCCAAACAAATGAGGATGTGGATAGTTCCAGAAGTGTTATGCAAGATTCAGACTGATTCTATCCACAATATTTATGACTTTTTAAGTTAGAAATCTCAAATTCTTTAAGGGAAGTAATTTTTTTAATGCAACTGTAAAGTCTTATTTGTCTTACTCTGTGGGGAGAAACAATTGAAATAAAATAGAATTTTCAAATGTGGACTCTAAAATTGATGCAATAAATATGTGATTTCAGGATATATTGACAAAGTGCAAAGATTAGATCACAACAGCTCTGACTTGCTTATTTCTCAGAACAGTTCTGAGCCAATGTGAGAAAGATGTCACAATTTTGAGCCTGTGTATGCAATTCTTTTTACTCAGGAGTTTTACACAGTTAGTTGTAAGTGGCATTAAATGAACTGTGATACTTTTTAAAACTCTGTTAACTCTCATAATATTTCCTCCAAATTTCATAGAAAAACATATGGGCATTCTTCTTATGCGTCATTCTCCTTATTCTATTTCTACTCTTTTTTACTATAATTTACCCAGTAACTTTTCTTTCTTTATCTTCTGTCAGTACAGAGCTCTATATAATTCTCAATTGCTTCATTTATATCATATCTGTTTAAATATGTGCCTTCTCTTTGTATTTTTTAAATAGAAATACAAGTACCTTTGCAAAACTAGAGGACATTATAGATCATCTAGAGAACACTTAGTGACATCAGAGGTACATATACAAGCAACATATTGTATCACTAGTGTAAGAACCTGAGAGTGTGAATATAAATTAGGAGATATGAAAGGAAACTGCTCCAAAGTAAAGAGAAAATGGGATGAGGGGAAAGAGAAAAGGAAGAAAAGGATAATTATGTATGTATGTATGTATGTATGTATATATGTATGTATATATGTACATATGTATATGCAGGATAGCTAACATAGTTGTACTACTGACTTATGTCACTTTATTGTAAGGAACAGTTAAACACATACCAGATCATGGCACTCTCCAGCTTAAAATTTCCCGTTGATCTCTCAATCTTTGGAAAATTAAAACTCCTTTGCACGGTTCTTGTAGACAGAACAATAGCCCCTGTCTGGTGATGCCCAAGTTCTACTTCCAGAACTATGAATAATTAGGTTATTTATTATAGCTGCAGACAGAAGTAAATTGCTAGTAAGCTAAAGGTAAAATGAGGAGAAATTCCCTGGGCAGAAACTAGCCAAGTGGTCCCAGGACAATCATAAGGAGCCTTCAAAATGGAAGCAAAGAGCAGGAGAGAGTGAATCAGAGCCCTGTGTGACTCAGTCACTCACCATCACCGACTTTCAAAATGGCAGAAACCTGAGCCAAATATGCTAGCAGCAAAGATCTTTTCCCTGGGTCTTCTGGAATTGCCAGTCTTGCCAATCTTCTGCCTATAGCCCAGGCAGACTCATTTTGGATTTTTGACATATAGAACCGTAGGATTTTTAAAAATCTTAAATTATGTTTATGATAATTTAGTATGACAACAGGAAACTACACCCTTGGCAAGATTTCATCATTGCTTCCCTCTTGGGTTCCTCTTGGGGTCTGTCCCACTCATTGTGCTCTAACCATCCTGGTCTTTTTTGATATTCTACACTGAGCTCTTTGGTCTACCTTAGAGACTTCTCCTTTTCTGAAGTGAGCTTTACCTGATGCTGTAGATCAGGCTACACCAGCATTAGACTGTGAGATAAGTATACCAGATCAATCATTTATTTGGGAGATTCTTGTGGGAATGTATAGGCAGGAGGACAGGAGACTGAGTCAACAGTAAATAGCCAAGCCAGGCAGGCTGAGGTCACCACTAAGGACTTGGGAGCTTTTTCCCACAGGGGAACACTGGGAAACAGCATAACACAAACGTATTAGGATAGGTTTAGTATATTTTACATACTTAATAAATATATTTCAGTAAATAGGCAATAATCTAATGAATGAGCTATTGTATGAATAGTATTCACTGCCTGTAATACTAAACCCAACATGTAACAAACTTCAATACATTTTTTTCCTGTTTGCTAGTTATCAAATTTGTTAAATCTGGGTCATCTTTTTTTTTTTTTTTTCTATTTAGTATGTAGCTCCCAAGTAGCCAATGCCTTAATTCCAACCAAGTTCTTAATGTTGTCTCCAGGTTAAAGAATCGCGGTGAGAGAGCCTTGCACATTTGCTGACCAAGTTTTCACTATACACAGAGAGGAAATGGACCCATACTGAACAGGAAAGGGGAAGTGTATATTTCATAGGAAAATTGCTGAGTGATTTTGATCATTTTCCTTATGCACATTTTCCTTACAACATTGACACAAAATGACCTAAAACAATTCAGCTATTCCATGATTCATTTCAAGCAATTATTACATTTATTTTTAAAATTACAGAGCAGTCTTCTAAGATGGCGACCGGGTGAGCAGCAAGGGAGCGAACCTCCTTAATAAACACCACCAGCTCGAGACAGACTTGGTGAGCGTGAGTGAATGCCGGGACCTCGGCTGGGAAGTTTAAACTGGGCGTATTTCTCTGAGATGCCGGGGGAGATGTGGTAGGGTGGACCAGGCTGCTGGGGCGAGACGTGGGAAAGTCCCAGACGCTGGGAGCCGGGGACGATCCCCGTGGGGAAGAAGCGGGGATCGGTCCAGGCGCAGTGGGAGCGCGGCCGCCTCGGGCCCTCCCGCCTCCCGAGACGGTGCAACCCCCCGACGACTCCCGACAGAGATCGGCTTGCTAGCGGCGGAGACGCCCGGCAATCCCACGTTTCGCGCGTGTGGGGCGACCCGCGTGGAGAGCCCCAAACGCCGCCGGGAGCGGAAAAATTTGCGGGGCCCTAGCGCCCTGAGAGCACGGACGCCTCGATTCCTCCCGACTCCCTAGCCAGCGCAGCCCCCCGGTGACTCCTGACAGAGATTGGCTTGGTGGCGGCGGAGACGCCCGGCGGTCCCACGTTTCGCGCGTGTCGGGC
>PVLD010025041.1:0-17174 GCA_004027595.1 Dinomys branickii | reverse complement strand
TCAGATCTCTGTTCCTTCCACAAAGACCAAAGTGTAACAACTCTAAATGTTTCACCGGCCAATGTTTGCAAACATGAAATCATATAACTAGGCAATGTGATGCACTTTAGTTGAAAAAGAACCAAGCTCCTGATCCCTTTTCTAAAGATCAACACAGGTCAGGAAATGTCCAGTCATGCACTTTACATTCTTCTTTCCACCCCTCAAATACACAAAAAAATAAAAACCACCAACACAAGGTACAACGCTACTAGGGTTCAAGCAGCCATTTTGTGATGTTGTCTTTCACTGTCTCTCAAGCACCCACCCTACCCCATTTTCTCTTACACCAGTTCTTACTTCTCTATCGTTTACAGACACTTACAAGGTAGGACAGACACAAAGAAGGAAGCAATACTATGTCTCAGCAAGATGCTTGTGGTGTACCTTATGAAGCAAACTTAAGCTTTCTGGAAGACTGATCTTGAGAAAGGGGTTTCATAAGCAGGCATTGCAATACAAGAGTTGTTGACAATTGTCTGTTCTGTAGTAAGGTAACCAAAAAAGAAAATTTGTTTTATTACGTAATACCTCCATTCACCTCCTTTTTCTTTGGCCCAATGCTCCTTAACGAGGGAAGAATGCAAGATGTTAAATATTAAAAGAAAGAAGGGAACAGTCTGGTTAGGGTGAGGAGGTAGTTGTTTTTCACAGTTAAAACAACTCTTGCCAAAGTATAATTATGTAATCCTAGCATCTTCCTAGACTTTTAAAACTGGAAGAGTCCTTACAGACCATCTGGTCCTACCTTCTCATCTTATAGACAAGAAAACTAAAATTTAAGTCCAAGATCAAGCAGTTATATAATGAAAAACATGAGATTTCCAATTCAGCACATTAAGTATTTGATATTTGCACATATAAACAATTTTCCAAGGTTCAAAAAAAGAATAAAACTGCCACCTATAACAAAATCTGTCCATCACTTAAAACTCATCTTTGCTAAACCAAATGATTCTTTCCTATTTCTATTCCTTTAAGAGCTTTGTGCCTCCCAGCACAGGTGTGAGGAGGACGGTGAAAATAATTAAAAGGGAAATGCAAGCTAGTTAAAAACAATATAATCAATAGAAATAGCCGCTGGGACTAGTAGTGACTGCTGTAAACCATACTGAAGCAAAGAATTGCTTCTGGAGGGTTCTCCCCCTGCAGAGAGAAAAACCACAAAAAACAGGAGCACTGTAAAAGTACTGGAATGCATGTTATATAAGACAGCTGACTACAGTGATTAGAATTCTTGCAGCCTAAGAAAGCAGAATGTGCATTTTAAACTCCAGATGACACCAGAACAGGTGGTCCCAAAGAGCACATTCTGAGAAAGACTAGCCTATACATACCATAGTCTATATAAGTTAAAAGTATTAAAAATTCTAGTTCAGGGAGTTCTGGGCCACAATTAGCCTAGCCTGATCCTTTCAACCAACTAGACAAAAAAGAAATGCGCCCTGAAAAAAATACATGAAGGCTGATTCTGTCCCCAGCTCAGGCAGTCAGACAAGGTGGCTGCCACACAGTCACCCCTAAGGAGCCAAAGAACATTATATAATCACTGCCCAAACTCTGGGATGAAGAGAGCAGAAGTTCTCTCACAAATATCTATCATTAACCAAGGTTCTCCTTGGCCATTAAGTGACTGGTGAAGATTCTATTTTTAATACAGAGAAATACTTTGTCACCCACTAAAAAGAAGTCTTTTAGTTTATAGTTGTTGGGAGAATTATTTTTTCTATCTACCACCAATCATCTGTGACTGCTGTGTGGTTAAAAAGGAAGACTGACCCTCACTGCTTAGTCTCAGTATTTTTCTCTGGATACTGGAATCTGAGAAAATAAGAAATGGCATAAAATTTAAATTATGATGAACTTGTGAGAAATTGTAAGAACAGGACCACTGTATTATAAATAGCAAAAATTTGTCAGAAAATCAGATTTAAAGCTGCTCTGCATATTTAATTCTGATGTGTTCAGAGTTTCAAATCTTCACCACAGTGGGACACAGAAAAGCTGTACAAAATGACAGCAACTGATGATTTCTCCTTTGTTTGGAATTATATTCGTTTAGAAGAATTAAAATTATATACATATTTAGCATTAAGTATATATATTTGAGGTTGTTGTGACTGGGTACTTGTCTATCACCTACTTTAAGTACACTGTTAGATAAAGAGCTAAGATCACTTGCTACAGCAGGTTTTGTCTGTGCATTCCACACATTTTGAAGAACAAGACTTTGCAATGGGTTCAGGAACAACAGCACTATTACCAAAACCAAAACCTCACATTCTTTTAGGGAATCAGCTCCTATTTCAAGGCAAGGCGGTCATTAAAACAAACAAAAAAATTCTGACGTTTAATTAGAACATTTGCAAAAAATAATAACAAACATGTCCAGATCAAAATTTTGTAGTGTACTAGTGGCCCATTTTTCGGTGGTAGCTTTCATTAGACAATATAAAAACTGTATTCAACTTGGCATACGGATGATTTTTTTAACGTTCGAACTAAAACTGCCGTATTGATAATAGGACTTTGAAAAGAGCTAACAAAATGGTCCAGGCAATAAAAGTTGCCTGGTTAATTTCTACAGGGTTAAATTTTGCACCCTAAAAAGGACACAGTAGCAAAAGGCAACTTCTCAGGCAATTAATTTATAACTGTCTAAGCAACTAAAAGTTAACGCAGGAGCTGCTTCAGTCTAGACTTTTACTTAGGGCTAAAGAGGATTTTGCAGTAATTTCTGAGGAACGGGGCAGACCACTTACGTTTCGTTTCAGGGTTATAAACCAATATCCATGTAATTATTACTTCTCTTTACCTAGAATCTTTGTTTTAATTATAAAATCACCAGACCTGCTCTGAGCTGTCGCCCCCCCCTTCCCCTTCTGCAGACCTCCTGGTGAAGTTCATCTGCCAATACCAAGGGGCCGTGGAAAAGGGAAGGAAAAAGTTGCTTTTAAAATTAAGACTGCACTTGCTGGACTTAGTCCAAGTGCGTTTCAGCCTAGAAACGAAAGTAGGAAACACGGAGGTTTCCACAGGCTCGGGATGATGTCAGCCATTTTAAGCACACTATTTACACGGGAAGGGAATGCCCAGGTCGGCGGCGGGGTTCGCCGGTCCCCGCCGGTCCCCAGGTGCAACCCCGCACCGAGCCCGGGCCGCACTCGGGGCTCCGGGCCGCTCGCGCGGGCGCCGTCCTGCGCTGCTAAAGCGGCTCCTCACAAAGGCCGAGGCGGCGCGGGCGGGCGCGGACCCGCGGGGCCTCCCGGGCGCTGCCCCCGCGCCCCCGGCCCGCCCCTCCCCCCGCGGGCTCGGACCTTGCAGTCCAAGGCGACGGTGTCTGGGGGAATGATGAGCGCCTCCTCGCCGCTCTTGGGCTCGTCCTTCTTGGCGTCCTTCTGGGCCAGAGCCGAGTTGAACGTCACCTTCACCATGGTGCGGCCTGGGGCGCCCCGAGGCGGGCTGGAGGCGCGTGCTGTGGGCTCTCCGCTGCAATTGCAGCCTCCTCGACCCTGCAGGGGCTGCGACTCCGCGGCGACTGACAAGGGTCGGACGGCTGCGCAGCGACTGAGGCGGCTACTGGAGCTGGGCGCTCGCAGTCTTCCCAGCTCAGGCGCGGGGGCGGGGCGGTGAGGGGCGGGGCCTGAGGTGGGGCGGGTATGTGGGGCGGGGCCATCAGAGGGGCGGGGCCGGGCACTGCGCCAGAATTAAGGACGCCCGGCCCCGCCCGGAATGGAGCCTGGAGGGACTGAGGGCGGACCTGGGTGAGGACCTATTCCTTTCCGGGCTGCCTCGAACTTCCCGTTCTCGATTCGCTCCTAAGTAATTTACCGCCGGGCCCACTATTGCAGGGTGGTAGTAACATCGGGTGTACGTTCCTGGCTCGCCGCCTACAGTGGGTTAACCTCTGGCAGCGCCACGGCCGCCTCTTCCTTGCCCGCTGCCTCTCTCAGCTAGCCTAAAGGCCGTGGAATTTTTGAGTGAGAAAAAAAATCTCCATTTTCTCCTGTAACTAGCGAGCGACTCAGCAGAGCCCAGAAATGTTTAAAGATTTATGGTGATGACTTAAATTCCAAGGACCTCACCCATGGGTGTTGCCTGACACTTCTCTTCCCACCGAGGAGGTCTGTTCCTGCCCTTCCCGACCAGTTCTGAGGAACTCTCAGCAGATTGGCTTTTGAAACATCACACTCTGGTTAAACCAAGTTCCCTACTCCTGTGCAGACTTGGAAAAACAAATCCATATGTCCTCTGGCTGTTATTCAGGTTCTCAATGTCTTTATTTTTCTGCAAAATGAAATATCATTGAAAAATAAACCAAAATTCTCGTATTTTGAAGAAGTCTCACAAGTGATGGGGTAGGATACTGGTACACACCCGTGGGATTTATGTGTGTGTCAGCGGACGGCCCGTGGGCAAATGATTGATCCTGTACCCTTCTCCTACCCCGTTCTGTTCTGGTTTACCCCGAGCTGTGGCTATGTTGCAGAAGTTTGCAGCTGTCTGCTGTCACTGTTTTTTGAAGAAAGGTTGAGTCTAAGGTTCTTAGGGTGTGGCTCTATTTAGGAAGGAGTTAGGTATCCATAGACTGTGGCATCAGAAACTTGAGAAATAGCCCATGCTGTGTGAATTTCAGGAACATCCTGGGCTGAGAGAGAAACCCACTGTGCACCTTGAATCTTTTTGGGTATTCTAAAATTCTATTCAAAAAGTTGTTCAGATGAGAGTGGGAGGAGCTGGGCCCAGGTCTGGTGAGTTTTAACAGTAGCTAGCCATGTGGCTTGCAACGACTTCAGCTTCTTAGGTTCACCTCACTTATGCGGAATCCCACATCAACTCTGTGGGGGTCACTCTGTGAACTGACTGTGGATAGAACAAATGAAATCTAATTCCTCAAAGTTAATTACTGACTCCAGCTACCTAGTTGGATACAACCCTGATATGATAGATAGCTAAGTTATTTAGAAATATTGTAGGCAGTCAGACAGGGCTGAGCCCCTGAAAGTTGAGGGCAGAAGACAACAGTGGCTGGAGGTGCATCCCCTGAAGGCCAGGCTTGCAGAAAAAAAAGGAATTACCCCTGTATTTCCCCTAGGGATGAACAGCTGTGATTGATATTCTAAACAGACGTTAATCACCTTGGGGTGGAGGGCCAAATCTCCTTAACCCACCTCTTCCAGGGAAGTCCTTGTGCATTCCAGGAGTGCTTGTTACATGACTTGCTTCCCAATTTGATCCCCATTTAGTACTTGTAATCTTATTGGTTGACCATAGTTTTGTCTCACCTTACACCCATCCTGTGATTTTTCTATTGGATCAATATTACCTAAGTGAATGTACTTATAATTTTATTGGTTGATTATGGTTCTGTTGAACCTTGAACCCACCTCATCTTGTGGCTTTGTTCAATAAATATCCTTGAGAAGCAGGGCTGGTAGGCAACACACTTTCCCAGCCCCATATGTCCCTCTTAGAAGCCTTCTTTCTCTCAATAAATTCTTGCTACTTTTAACCTCCATTGTTTCTAAAATTCATTCCTTGATTTTAGAGAATACAAACTTAGTGTTCAGACATATAGCAGGTTGAGAGTTACATTTCCCTCATAATTTGAAAGTCCTATATCCTATGCACTATATCAGTGAGACATTATAATTGAAGATCAGGAAATTCTGGAAGCAAAAACTGGAGGATTATAAAGGATTATGCATACATAAATCTGTCAAAAGAGAAAATTGTAAGTTAGTTTAAAGATCTTAATTAGTTTTAGCTTCATTTGAATTAGTTTTAATTTTATTAGAATTTACTAGAATTCACTGCATAAAATAGAATGTGTTGCAATAATCCCAGCAGAGAAGATAGGTTTTACAGATTAAAAAGAAGAAGGAGAAGAAAAAGAAGAAGAAAAGAGAAAGCTGAAGAAAGCAGAAACCAGAAAAAAAAAATGGATTGGTCATTTCAGAGTCATTTTCCTTGTAAAGCAGGGACAAAGATAGAACAAGAGAAAAGTAACTAGTTACTTGACATCAGGTTACTTCTGGTTACTTTTTGTGTAAAGATTAAGGTAGAGACAACTTCAGTATCATGCCAATTTGACAGTTATCTCTACAATCCTGATTTCTCAGGACAAATGTGTAGCTTCATTATAGCTTAAGGACCTGGAACTTTAGCATGAGTGACTCCATTTTTATTTTTAGTCTGCTCTGTTGGGTTTAGTGCAGGGGTTTGACAAAACAAAGACCTCCTGTAATTTTCACTTTCTAATTCTTTCTCTGTTAGAATGAAATGTTAGAAAAATAAGGCATTTGCAGTAGATAGGAGAAAAACAAGAAAAGAAAAAGAAAATTCTTACTGGATACCACTAAACTGATTAGGAAACTGAGACAAAGGAAGAACAAATGATGTTTACAGAACCAGAAATCCTCCTGTGGCACAGAATTTCTATTTTAAAAGACCTGTGAATAAAAGACCTTTCATTGTTTTGTGTACCAGCAGTGAGCAACAGTGTAAAATCAGTTGGCAGTCTGGGAGTAATCTCCTGGTTTTGTTTCTCCATTTTATCTGGTTCATCTACAGAACTGTGTGGTGCACAACAGCAGGGATAATAAAGAAGCTGGACTGATACCAAGCATAGCAAAGCCAGCCTCGGGATTTGTAAAAGAGTGCCCACTGACCCTGGAAACTAAGGCGTGCGGATGGAAGACAGTCCAGGACTCAAGAAAAGCTTAAAATCATAATCATAAGTTACATTAACTACCAATTGTAAGGGCAGTATTAGAAGAACTTTGTTTTCCTTTTTCATGTTGATTTTGAGAGAGTAAGAAGAATCTCCTTTTAAAGTGACACTAGCTTCACATTTCACCAGGATGGGAGTTCTTTTTTTCTGTTTAACCGGGAAGTAGGATGAAATGGAATTGGGGAACTAAATTCTGGAATTGTAGTTCATTTAGATTTCTGAGATGTACTCGTGTTTGTTTGTTTTTTTAGCTTCTTCATATTTCAGTTCTCTCTGTTCTTTCTCAAAGAAGCAGTTCCTTCCTTTTCAGAGAAACTTATTGAGGTTTAGCAGAATGATTGGAAAACATTTTTGCAGATAGGGTCCTTGGTGAGACAACATCACTGAATATGCCCTTTGAAATGTGCTTTAGGCACAGCTGGCGAACAACTCAGTGTGTGACTATAGCCAGGCATCTTGTGGCTTTGTCTCAACTTTTATCAGGGAAATGTTTCTTCTAGGAGGGTGGGGAAGGCTTTGACTTGCCTCTTCAGAGACGTCAGCACTGCTTTTCTTTCCTTCATAATTTGAGGTATCCTTTACTGCTTCTAAATTTCTTATCTCCAAAGTTAATATGTATTATTCACTGACTACCTTCATATCGTGTATGATTTTTAGTTATTTTATCTCATATCAGTTGTTTTTAATTTCAAAATTATTATTTTCCTTGATGAACTGGCTTCATGACTTTAGAACTTGGCCTATGATGTCCCAAACCAATTTGGAATTGTCCTAATAATGGATGCAGATCACTTTTGATTCAATTAATTAAGACATTGGGAATTTTTGTTTTGTTTTGCATGATTGTGAAAAGATAGGATCTGTTCCATAAATGGGCACTTTAGTTTTCTAGTTGTCATTTCTTGGTCTCTTCCTCCAAAGCTGGCCTTTCTAAATATATCCATGGTTTGGCTAAGTCTCTTCACATGTAAAAGAGGAGAAAAAATAGAGAAAAGATGAGAAACACAAACCAAAATGGAGAGCAAAATCAAATAATGAGAAGACGCACACTGAGGAAAAATATTTGCCAAAGACATCTGATAAAGCAACTGTATTCCAAACATATAGAAAGAACTTTTTTTGCAGTATTGGGGATCAAACCCAGGGTCAGATCACCACCCCTGCTGATCTACATCACCACCCCTTTTATTTTTGAGGCAAGTCTTGCTAAGTTCTCTGAGTAGGACTTGAAATTTCAGTCCTACTACCTCAGCCCCCCTCAGTGCTGGGATTATAGGCACATGCACTTACTAGGTTTACAAAGAACTTTTAACATTCAAAAATAGAAAAAAAAAACCACCCAACTAAAAACTGGACAAATAATCTGAACAGAAACCTTACCAAAGATCATATTCAGTATAGATGGCAAAAAAGCATATGAAAAGATGTTTCACACCAAATATCATTAGAGAATTGCATATTAAACAGCAGTGAGCTATCCCTGCACACCTATTCAAATGGCCAAAATTTTTAAAAACCAACAATACCAAATGCTAGCTAGGATGCAGAACAACAAGAACATTCATTCATCACTAGGGAAATGCAAAATGATTGGCATTTAGAAGACAGTTTGGCAATTTCTTCTATAACTAAGCGTAGTCTTACCATACAATCTAACAATCATGTTCCTTGATATTTACCCCAAGGATTTGAAAAGTTATGTCCACAAAAAAATCCCCTGCATATACATCTTTATAGCTACTTCATTCATAATTGCCAAAATTTGGAAGCAGTCAAGATATCCTTTAGTAGATGAAAATGAATAGATAAACACTGTTATATCTAGGGATGGACTGTTATTCAGCACTAAAAACAAAAAAATTAAGACACCGAAATACAAATGCATATCCTTAAGTAAAAGAAGACAATTTGAAAAGCCTACATACTGTATGAGCCCAACTGTATAACATTCTGGAAAAGGCAGAATCATAGAGATATTTAAAAATTAGTGGTGTTCACAGTTTGGGAACTGGGAAGGATGAGCAGGTGGTGCACACAGGATTTTTAGGACAATGAAGCTGTTCTCTATGATACTACAATGGTAGATATGTATTGTTACATATTTGGTAAAGTCCATGCAATATTCAACATTAAGAATGAATCCTAAGATAAACTTTAGACTTTGGATGATAGGGATATGTTCATGTGGGCTCTTGAACAGTAGCAAATGTACCAGTCTGCGGTAGGGTGGAGATGGCGGGGGAGGTTGTATATATGTGAGGACAAGGATACATGGAAACTGCTTTCTTGCTCAGTTTTGCTGTAAAACTACAACTGCTCTAGACAGTCAAGCCTACAAAGAAGGGAAAAGAAATGGCATAAAGCTAGTCCAACGGACAGAACTCACTCAGAAGTGAGTTTGTGTTTTCACTGGTAGCAGTTGCCTTTGTATACACATGCGGGTTTGGTTTCAGGATCCTGCACGGATAACAAAATCTTTAGAGGCTCAAGTTCCATATGTAAACTGGGGTAGGATTTTTATATAACTTATTTATACCCTCCTGTATATTCCTACATGGAATGTAGGAAGAGGCACTAGCTTTATTATGTCATGACCACATACACATATCTTCATGCAAAGTGTGTGTGTGTGTGTGTGTGTGTGTGTGTGTGTGCTGTGTAATCTAAACTCCGTTTTTCATGGCCCTCCAGGAACTGGTGACATCCTACCAAATCCTCTTATTATCTCTTATGTACTCTCTTCACATGATTCTGCTCAGTTTTCAGTGTTTGTCCTGCTTATATCTTCATCAAAATCGTTACTATAATGAAGATAAAGCATGCAACAAAAGACGAATATGAAATTAATTCTAAGAAATTACTTTCGATGAGATTCTTAGATGCTTGGCTAAATTTCTGAAAAAGTGCCATCTTGTTTTCTGTATTTTTCTGAATTGAGAGGCATAGGTATAGCAGAAAACAGATAGAGGACTCCATAATCCTGATTTTTTAAAGATGAATTAAGAAATCTAGGTTCCAACTAAAAGTCCTGATATAATCCCTAAATATTTTTTTCTTCCCTGTTGTTTTAACCTTTTCTCCACAGCTGAAACGAAAGCAGTTATAATTTTATGTGAGTTACTGTTAACATTCTGACACTTAAATGAGAAAAGAAAAAGAGAAGAAAAGGATATCAATCAAAACTCTGAAAATATTATTTAAAGTAGAGATGCTTTCATAAATGGAATTTATGACAACATACATTATTTCCTGGAGATTTTATAGATCTAAATGCTAAGCAATTTAAAATGAACTTGTTTACAACTTTTATTAGTATGATTTACATAGTCTATATAAATATTGTTTGTATAGCTTCCATTTTGTACTTATCTATGAATTACATCGAGGCATGTATGCAACTTAAATCTAAATTCAATTTAAATCTAAATTAAAATAGGAAAAAAGGTACTAGGAGGGTGAGGGGAAACTTGGCTGGCTTGGGAAACTGAAATTTCTAAAAATCATGAATTTGAAGTCTCATGTTTTGGACTTAATAGTCACAGAAGTTTGCCTTGTGTTCAATGTTCTAGCTAATAGAATCAAAGTACCAGAAAATAACTTTAAGAAATCTCTCCTAGTTCTTTTTCTTTGTAGTCCAAGAACAGATTACAATCCTAGTCCAATGTAATGAGAAGGTCATGCTTATTCAGGCAGACTTTTTTTAAGCCACAACAAAATTACTTTCCTTTTGATCATTTGACAAAACTATTCAAAAATCAAAGAAATGGTTGAACTATTTTTGTTTCCTGCAGAGCTGTGGTCAGTGGCAGCTTTACGTGGGCAGGTACTAAAGTGATCTTTCTGACTTGGGACCTCAAGACATCTGGCAGTAGTTATTAAGCAAGGAAAGCATTCATAAAGCAGCATAATTAATGGCATAAAAACAGTAAGGTCTTTATTCCACACATAGTCTTCAGAGCTTCTGGGTGGTAGTGCAGCCCAGCCACAGACATTGCTAATGGGGCTGTTTGCTATTAACCCAGGGATCATTTCCTAGATCAGTATGACTATCTATTCTTAACTGTCCTCCATATTCCCAGCCGTTGGATGACTCATAGGCTTGGGAAAGGCTTCCCAATGAGTTGCTTACAAACAAACTCTTATAGGCGACTGATGCAGTTAATCTATGTTGTCTAGACCAGACCCCTTGTATTGTTCCGAGGGCAAGTGATGCTAAATCATGTATTTGAAAGCCATGGTTTTCAAACTTGGGGAAGGCAAGATATTTGGGCGGATAGGGAGAACTCGTTTCTTTTCCTAGGTTCTGACCTAATATTTTCTTTTTTAAGATTTTTTAACATTTGTTTTGATGGTGAAGAGGAGACTTAAAAATATCTCCTAAATGAAATGATAGTGACAAGCAAATTGGGAGGTCCTAACCAAAGGAGCTCCAGAGGGAATGAAACCATAAGAAATGAACTGTTACTATGCGACCCGTAGTAGGGGCAAAAATGAGACCTTGAGGAAGTATATTTGAGACTCTCTTTGTTACAGATTATTTCTAAAGTGCATTCAGATGGAGGGAGGGTCATTTCCCCAATCTGCTTGGGCTCAAGGCCACTCTAGCTAATTTACAAAATATGGGAAACACACACAAGCCCACCAAAGGAAGGGAAATTTACTTGGATTTTCTACTTCGAATTGGGTCTGATAAACTTTCTTATAGTTTGACACATTGAATAACAGTGAGAAAATTGTACTCTGAGTCAGGAAGCATCTAAAGAAACTGGTTCTGTGTAATCTCGCATCTAGTTTTCCTACAGTTTATTTTAAGATAACTGGGGAAAGGTTTGATTCATTAAAGTGCCAGAGAACCAAAGTACAAATATTTATGCAAAAACTCCTTTCATATTTTTCTTTTTACATTTCTTCTAAAGGATGTTTCAGACAGATAAAATGAGTGCACAATCAGGATATACCTTTTGAAGGCCAACAATAATTCAGGGATGTAGATATACAAAGAGAGGAGTCTCTCCTTAGCTTATTCTTGGGCTTGGTTTATCCTACTGCATAAAAAACTCTATAAATTTCCTCTTGAAAGTTCATGTCCTAAACCAGAAACAGCATATTTAACTGCCGTTTGCTTTAAGAGACCACACAGGGAGAAAAAATGCTATAACGTATTTGAATAGATGCTACAAGATAAATGGAGGAAGTGGTCTGCTTCTTGTTCTACCAGTAAAAACAGCAAAGAAATAAAAAAGTCAGCACCTTCTTCTTTCTAAGTACTCAGATCAGGGCCACATTTCAAGGCATGGAAATTACAGGAGCAAACACGTTAGGACCTTCCTTGAAACAGCAAAATTCCATAGAACTGCCAGTAAACTTTACTCAGCAGAAAAGAAACAAAAGTTGATTTGGGTTTAAGAAAGTCCCATATACTCAAGAAATTTCTTAATGTAGTCTAGTCTCAGTTAAAACCACATGTTTCTAAATAGGAGGCAGTAACTTAGGGTGGCTGCACACTGCTATGAGGAAGAGGCCTATTTGTTCTATTTGACACTTTTAGTGCCCTTGACTTTCACACCGGGGATCAAACTATTGATGAAACATGTTGCTCCAAATAGGCTTTACCTAGTTTTTCCTTTCTGACATAGTTTTGAAACGTTGATATTCATTTATTTCTGAAAGTTAGCAAATTACATTTTAGAAGAAGAAAGATGATACTTTTGAGGCAAAATAAAATACTGCGTTGTTGTAATTACAATTACTACAAGAAATATCATGAGCATCATTCTGAGAAACTGGTATTAGTTTTATGTAAAACATTGGAGTGAGTAGAAAGGAAATATATAAATTATAGATACAGATATAGATATGTACTTGACAAGGACTCTTCGTGTCATTTAACCAAAATAATCCAGTTCAGTGTCTTGAAAAGCTTTTGTGGGCCCCAGGGATATAGCTCAGTGGCATAAGCGCTTGCCTGGCAAGCCTGAGGTCATAAGTTTGATTCCTGGTACAAAAAAAACCCCTTTTGCAATATTACTTATGCACCTTATAAGTCATATCCATTATAAGGGGGGTGAGAAAGGTCTCTCGTTAACTAGGTACTTGGTTGCAGAAGACTGTACAAGGACAGAGAAATAAAGGAATAAAGAGAAATAGAGCAGAGAGGACGTAGGGTATAAAAAAATAGAACAGCCACGTATAATTAAGAACAAATAGTTCTGTGAAACAGAAATTTGGTCTAATAAATCCTGCTGTCTAATGGAATGCACCAAAAAAAAAAAAATCAACAGTTTAGTTGGTTGCAGACAAATGTCTAAAAGATTTTCTACTAAGAGATCCTAAGGAAGGCCAGTATTTCAGAAGCTCTGGTATCCGCAGTCAAATGGTATTTTCAAACAATTGAGAAGACAAGACTAATACACTTGAAATCATGAAGTGATGAAAAAACAAGACAGTGAAGAATCGCTGCCAAACTGCATTGAACCCCGAGCCTGGTGAAAGACCAAAAGATTCTGGGGACTTCGCTCTCAGCCAAGCTGAAGGACGTTACTTATAGCAGGCTCCCTCGGGGAGGAACCTAAGGAGAGTCACACACAAAAGGGAGAGGAAGCCAAAAGAGTGTTTTCAGTCTCACACATCCTGTGCTTTTTTTCAGCTGCTATTTTGAAAGATAAACATTACATTTGTGGTTTTTTTTTTTTTTTCAGGTTAAACAAAACAAAACGATGGCCACGAAGAGACCTGAGATGAAGTTAATGACCTGGGAAAAGCAGGCTGCTTTCCTGGTTTTAAAAACAAAGCAAAACAAAGAAATATAAAAAAAAAAAAAAAAAAAGAAGAAGGAGGGGTTGAGGAACAGCGAAGCACTTGGATCTGTCTCCAGTGCCCACAAGCTCCCAGCTCATTCTAGAGTAACCTAATAAAAGACCCTCTTCAGATCTGAAGCCTGGTGAGCAGAGAACGGGCACGCCTTGTTGTACAACCACATTCCATCTTAGGTTTCATTCAGGTGGTATTTTATAGGCAGGAAGTTTTATTCATCTTGGGCTTTATTGTAACCAGAATATCTCCATATTCTTCTTGATTGGAAAAAGAAAGCAAGTTTAATTTAGAAGTGGTTTATTCTGTTTGTACTCTTACGGCAGAATACTTGAGCTCAGGTGATTTAAAAAGAAAAGAAATATATTGGCTCAAAGTTCTGGAGCCTAGGAAGTAAAAGGTCAAGGGGCTGCAGTGGTGGGGACTTTGTGCTAAGTCATAACACAGTGGAGGGCATCACATAGTGAGGGAGTAGGTGCGTGCAAGCTCAGATGACTTCTCTTTTTATAAAGACACTATTCCCATCATGGGGTCCATCCTCATGACATCATCTAGTTCCCATTACATTCCAAAGGTCTCCCCTCACATATTACCAGCGTATGAATTTGGAGAGTAAGATTGCAACACATGAAGTTTGGGTCACAGTCAAACCACAGCAAAAAGGTAGCAGAGTTTCTTTGTAGGTTTGAAGGTAATCTAATTTTACCATTGGTTTACTTCCATAAGGTACTTTGGATTCACAGTAGGTACAAAGGTGACTCTTATGCACCATATCCAAAATGCTGCTGTTATCACAGGGCACTGCTATAGGCCAGCCTCCTAAAAGAACAGAGAATTTAAGTGGTGGAGCTCAACCTATGTGGGATTGGCTGGACTTGTGGGTGGAAATGCATGCTGATCTAAATATTATTGAGCCTCCCTGAGAAGTTACTCAACACACACAATAACGTGCACTGAAAGGTGTTGCGGAGTGGCTTCCTTTACGTAGTCAACAATGCAATGGTGCTCTCAGGGCAGAAAAGAAAAACAGGATATTCTAGATACATGATTCTTAAATTTCCCGATAACAAAATATACTGAGTTGCATTGTATCAGTTTCCTATGGCTACTCTAACAAATTATCACAAATTGTTTATCTTAAAACACACGCTTCCACAGTTCTGGAAGCTGGAGGTCTTAAATCAATACTACCTAGTTGAAATCAAGGTTTTGGCAAAGCAGGGTTTCCTTCAGAAGTTCTGGGAGAGAAACTCTTCCTCACCTCTCATTTTCTGGTGGTTGCTGATAGTCCTTGTTTGTGGTTTTATCACACTAACTTTCGGGCCAGCTCTCTGTCTCTCCTCTCTCTCTCTCTCTCTCTCTCTCTCTCTCTCTCTCTCTCTCTCTCTCTCCCCCTCCTTATGAAATTACCCTTTGGCGTTACACACACACACACACACATAGAGCATTCAGGGCTCACTAGATAATCCAGGGTAATCCCTCATCTCGAGATTCTTAATCACATGTGCAAAGACCCCTCCTCCATATAAGGTAAGGTTTACAGGTTCTAGGAATGAAGACCTGATATCCTTGAAGTCATTATTCAGCCTACCAAGGAATACAACTCTGTTCTCCTTTGCATTCATGGTAACATAATACCCACACTACACTGGGCTACTTGGAAATCTCTAATTAAATAACAAATACTTCCTGAATGTGCACTTCCTGAACACTGCCAGCATGCAGCAGCAAACCAAGAGGAGTACACAATCCCTTTCTTGAAGTAAAAGACAAATACGGTTGGGAGACAAGACTCATACATAAGGGACATACACACACAAAAAAAGTCTACAAGACAAAGGAAAGTCAAATAATATAAATTATAAATGTTATAAAGTTTCAAAGAAAGGGGCTTTTTACTTAAAAGTATGAATTATTCAAAGTTTGCAGTTTTTAGAAACACTCCATGTTTTTTACTTTTGGGGAATTCTATAGTTTTTCTCAATCTCTCTCTCATCTCTAGTGGGGATGCAATTCATAACCTCGTTCACATCAGATAAGCATTCTACTACTGAGCTATACCCCTTGCCCTCACCTTCCCCGTACACTGGCAGCCTGAGGCAGGAGGAGGATCAAAGTTTCTGCCCAGCCTGAGCAACTTAGCAACTTTAGGAGACCTTGTCTCAAAATAAATTATAAAATAAAATAAAAAGAGCTGGGGTCAGTGCAAAGGTCATGGTTCAATTCCTGATGCTGCAAAAAAAAAAGTATATATTGTATGTTATAATGCAATTTTTTTTTAAAAAAAGGAACAAAAAAGGAATCTGTAGAAAATATGATGAATGGCTAACACCTAATAAGATTTTTATGGGCTGGGTATTGTGCTAAATTATATCCATTTGGTTTTCATAATATTTCTAATAAAGTTGTTACCATGACCATCTCCATTTAGCAGATAACAAGGTATGTATCAGTAATTTGCTAATAATTGGCAGAGATAGGATTTCAACCCATGCTAATTCCAGAATGTTTTTAAACATTATTCTATATTGCCTCTAATTTCTCTATTTTCTTTCTGATTAAAAAGTAACTAGTCCAAATAAAGAATTGAATAAATATAGGTAATACTCCAAGTAATACTTTATTTTTTAAAAAATATATATTTTTAAAATAAGGGAAGGAAAACATATTAACAGGCAGACATCCATTTGCAAAATACCATAAGAACAATACAAGCAATACAGAGTTATAGACAAAGTAGTAGGAAATTATCAATGGTTGTCATATTACGTATTGATATCTTCAAAGTGGTTTCTCAGGAGAACAAATAGAAACATGCAAGATTGATCAAATAATTAATCATTAACCGTTCCTTTCAATAAAGTGATAGAAGTCAGTAGTTGAACTATGTTAGCTCTCCTATATATACATATACTCATAATTTCCCTCTTTCCTTTCTCTTTTCACTCACCCCAGTTGCTCTTTACTTTTGAGCAGCTTCCTTTCATTTCACAATGTCTGTCTTAATTTTTATTCTCTCTTTCAGGTTCTTACACTAGTGAGACAATATGTTGCTTACACATGGAGGTCTTGTTTATTTCACTTATGAGTATGGTCTCTAGTTGTGACCATTTATCTGTAAAAGCCTTGAGTTTATCTTTGTTTACAGCTGAGTAATATTCCATTAAATACAATTTTTTTAATCCATTTCTCAGTGGAGTTGCTCCCACAATTTATCAATTACAAATTGTGCTGCTATAAACATGGGTACATGGTTTTTTTTTTTTTTTTGCGGTACTGGGGATCGAACTCAGGATCCTGTGCTTGCTAGGCAAGCGCTTATTCCACTGAGCTATATCCCCAGCAACATGGGTACATGTATATTGCTGTGATATGATGTTTTCAGATCTGGGAAAATACCCAGAAGAGGAATAGCTGAGTTGAATGAGACCTCCAGACCTAGTTTGCTGAGGAATCTCCAAACTGATTCCTACACTAGTTTCACCAATCTGCCTTCCCACCAGCAGTGGACAAGAGTTCCTATTTCTCCGCAGCCTTGCCAGCATTTCTTATTGGTTGATTTCTTTTTTTTATTCTTTTTTTTTTTTTTTTT
>PVLD010025040.1:0-24394 GCA_004027595.1 Dinomys branickii | reverse complement strand
GCGTGTGCGTGTGTGTGTGCGCGTGCATGTGAGCGTGTGCATGTGCATGCGTGTGTGTGTGCACGCGTGTGTGTGCGTGTGCGCGCGCGCGCGTGTGTGTGTGCGCGCGCGTGCGTGTGTGTGCATGTGAGCGTGTGCATGTGCATGCGTGTGTGCACGCGTGTGTGTGCATGTGTGCGCGCGCGCGTGCGTGTGCATGTGTGTGCGCGCGCGTGTGTGCGTGTGCGCGCGTGTGCGTGTGTGAGCGTGCGCGTGTGTGAGCGTGTGCGTGCGTGCGTGTGCGCGCGTGTCTGTGTGTGCGCGCGCGTGTGCGTGTGCGCGCGTGCGTGTTGTGCGTGCGTGCGTGTGCGCGTGTTTGTGAGCGTGTGTGTGTGCATGTGCGCGTGTGTGTGCGCGTGTGTGAGCGTGTGCATGTGCATGCGTGTGTACATGCTTGTGCACACAAGGAAGAGACAGAGCCAGCCGCGCGTACTGTCTGTTTGCCGGGAGCTGCTGCCCCCACCCCCAGTTTGATGGCCTCCCTTTATTTATGAAAAATCTGACACAGTGGTGGGTAGAACCCAGAGAAAGTGGCCAGGGGATGGGGAAGAGGAGGTGCCAGCTGCCTCTGGCCTTAGTGCTCCCCAGGTCCCTCACACCCTCGCAGGTCCCCTCTCCTCCCAGCCAAGGACTCTGCCCTGAGGAGACGATGGCCGCCCACCTTGCGGCATGGAGGGAGGCAGAGTGAGCACAGCCAGAGGGTTAAGGCGTGCTAGTGTCATCTTGCTGTGGAGGAGGGGCACCCAGTTTCCTTTGGCCCTGAGGACCATAGTGTGGGGGTGAGGTGTGACCAGAGAGCGATGAGGACTCTTCCTGCATGGAGAGAACCCAGGAAGGTGCCTGCTTGGCACCAGACCCCTCTGTGGAGTCAGCCCCAGGGCCTGGGAGGTACCTGGATGCTGGCAGTTACCACAACTGTCCGCAAACTCCCAAATGTTTTGTCCAAAGCAAGATCCTTGGCAAGGTGGGCAGCTGCCACCTCCCCACCCTGCAGGATGGAAATCCCTGAATATTGGTTTGAGAAAAGTCTTTGTGCAGCCTGTGACACAACACCCCCCGGGTTGCCCCACATAGGGGGAAAGACAGGGTGCTTGGGAGGCAGGGCCGGGCACAGTGTGGGCCCACCTTGCCCAGGAGCCAGTGGCCTCCAAGCCTCACTCTTGGGGCTGGCGATGCTGGAGACCGGCAGGGTAGAGCTAGGCTGAGAGCACGTTCCTCCTGCAAGCCTGGGAGGAAGGAGACCTCCACCTGCAGGGGGCGTGAGAAGGCAAAGGTGGGCGACTGGCAGGGCCGCACGGGGAGGTGGCTGCTGGCTCAGAGCAAAGCTGCAAGGGCAGGGGATATAAAATCAATCAGCTGGACCTGCATCGGTGTGAGCTGGGGGTCCTGGCTGAGTCCCACCCGGAGCAGACTGCATGGCGGACATCCCAGCCACCCCGGGCGGTGCTTCTATGCAATCTCTTTGATTCTGCGCATGTAATTGTGCAGGTCTGGAGGTGGAGTAGGCCTTGTGGTGCCCGCCACATCCGGGCAGCCCCAACCCAGTTCCTCTTCATCCTCCTCCTCCTCCTCACCAGCGGGCACTGAGTCATAGGCCAGCTCCTCTGAGGGCAGTGTGGTGAAGGTGGTAAACTTCACCCTCTTGCGCTTGGAGGTGGGTGAGCTGGCAGGGTCCTCGGCCTGGTCCCGGGCCGAACCGCCAGAGGAGCCATCGCCCCGGCCATGCACCTGGCTCTGGACGCTGGTCTGTGAGCTGCCGCTGCTGTGGTGGTCACCGTGGCAGCAGGCGGGCACAGTCTCCAGTGCATTGCCGGCTGGGGGGGAGAGCTCGCCCTGTACCCTCAGCGGCTGCCCGTTGCCCAGGAACACCCAGTGGTGGGAGTGGTCCATGCTGGTCTGGCCCTCAGGTGGAATGCGCTTGTGCCGGTATCGCAGCACAAAGACAATGCAGTTGATGAGGAAGACGAGGATGGCGAGGCAGAAGACACCCAGCAGGGCGTACATGCCAATCTCCAGGTCGGTCAGCCCCCGGGGCATCTGCAGGAAGCCGGTGGGCAGCGGCAGGAAGTCTTCTGTGGGTGGCACGGCTGGGTTGGGTGTGCCTGGGCCAGGGCCCTCCAGTGCAGGGACTGCTGTGCCCGGTGGACCGGCTCCTCGAGCTTCCTCCTCACCTCCACCAGGTCCTGGCTGGCTGGGGCCCGGGTAGTCATAAGTGGGGTCCTCCTCGTCCCGCCCAAAGTGTACCCGCAGGCCCACAGGGGTAGTGGCCAGCACACTCTTGCGCTTGGTTTTCTGGCAGCTCTCAGCAATGGTGAGCTCGGCACGGAGCAAATCCCCCGACCCCTCGGCCTCGGCCACTACCAGCGGGAAGGCCCGGTCCTGGGTCACTGTGGCCACCCGCTCGTCCAGGCTGCTCACCAGCAGCCCATAGTCCCGGGGGCTGTAGAGGGAGAGTGGGGCTGTGGTGCCATCACTGTAGGAGAGCCAGAGGCTCAGGAGGGCTTCCTAGAGGAGGAGGGGACAGGAGTCAGAGCCTCTTCTGGGGCTGTCTGGCTAGATCCTACCCTGAGCTTGCAGTGCCAAGGACCAAGGGCTTCCAGCCCCTGCTGTGCCCCCATGATGAAATGGAACCAGGCATGCATGCGGCAGGCATCCTGTGGATGGAGAGCTCCCTTCCCACAGGGATAGAGAGGGTGAAGGACAGGCTGTGAGTGGCACCTGGACCTCACACAAGCCCAAGATTGCTCCTCTTTTGATAAACTGAAGGTAAGTTCTGAGAGGTAGCCTCATATGTCCATGTTCCACCTTGGAAACTCCTCAACCAACCTCAAGCAATGAGAGAGCCTGTCCCCAGCCTCCTCCTCCATCAGCCGAGATCATCTGGGGATTGCCCTCCCAGCAGATCCGGGGGCGGAGCCCAAACAAAAATGGGCACACAGTGTTAAGGCAGAGGATTCTGTGTCCTGGCTCCTGGCCCACTGCTGACACCCACTTCCTGACTCCTTCGTCCCCTCACCTCCCACCTCCCCACCTTGATCTCATAGCCAGAGCCCACGGTGTGTGGCTGGGGCTCCAGGGGTGGCTCTGGGGACTTCCTGGGGGTGAGGCAGAGATGACTGCTCTCTGGGAATCCAGGAGTGGACCTCCTGTAGGACTGTCTCAGGGTGGCAAGTGGAGCAAGTGAGACCATGCCCAGACTGCAGAGAGCAGTGCGTGGAATGGGTGAGTAGCGAGCTCAGGGGAGACAGATCACCCATTACCTGAAGTCCTGAGGCAGTGACTCATGGCACAAAAGCAAGACAGAGTCCCCCAATGTACATCCCAGATTACCTGGCTGGTTACCTGGGAACCAGTTACCTGCTTGAGGAAGCTGAAGGTCTGTTGTGCAGCTGTGGTGGCCAGGATGGTGTGGCTGCTCCCGGGGCTGGGCCGCAGGGAGAGGGCCAGACTGGTCACCACCTGGGCTTGCAGCTGTGTGATGCTGACCTTCTCTTCCGTCACTGTCAGCAGTGTCTCTCCCAGCACAGCCTCTGTCAGCGGAGACACCACCTGAGGCAGAGAGGCCAGGGGTGGGAGAGAGCCCTGGGTGGGGGGACAGCAGCATCCCCTACCCAGGGCCCCGAGCACTTCTGGAAGAGAGCCCCATATGGTGGGTGTGGCAGGAAGGCAGGACTCCAAGTCCTGCAAGCGGGAACAGAAGAAGAGTCAGCTCAGGTGGGAACATAAGTAGGAGAGGTGAGCTGATTTTAAGGCAAGAAGCCACCCTCAGTGATAAATGACAACTGATGTTCACCCTCTGTCCCAGGTAGACAAAAGGGAGTGGTGGGGACTGTGGCTAATGGGAGAACCCATGCTCACTTAAAGGGGACACTCAAGATGGTGCCAGCTAGTTGTTACTGAGACTGCAAGTCTAATGTTGTTAGATTCATTTTCTGGTAAACCCCAAAATCTAGACTGACTTTTACAGTGAGAAAGCCCTCCATTTTGAAATGTTAGATCATTATTTTAGATACCAAATATGTCTGCAGGCAGATTGTGGCTCATGGGTCACTATTTACAGTCTTTTAGGTAGAAGACTTCTACCCAGATACCCAATCATGTTAAAGGAAAGTCAAAGTTAAATTCTTACGTCCCCAAACTTGCCTTCCTGCTGTTTCCTCACCCTCCCCATACCTGTTCTGGGGGCAAGGTGCGTGGAGAGTGCTGAGCCAGGTAAGGTGGATACACGCTGCTAAAGCTTGGGGTGAGAACTTGACCAAGAGGATGCTAAAGGAGTTTGATCTTGGTTGCTGCCATCTTGGGTAGAGGACAGTTGGGAAGGAACTGAACCTGGGACCAGCTGGGATTGTTTCCAGAGGCTGAGGCCCCTGACAGTGTTCAGAGGTAGCCAAGCCTACCTTAAAAGGGGTGGTGCCTGGCTCCAGGCCGGCCAGGGTGCTACTGTCCACCATGTGTGCCACACGGGGGTCGCCCACCCGCATGAAGTCACTGACCAGGTCCGTGACCTCCACCAGCCAGTCTGGACCCAGCATGGTGACCACCTGGTCGGTGCCCTCGGATGAGGTCGTGTGGAACTGGGTGAAGACCTGCAGGGTGGAGTGCTGGTACTGCAGGGTGCAGCCCCTGCTGGCACTCTGTCGCCGCTCCTCCTCCTCTTCATCCTCGTCCTCGCTTTCCCGGGCTGACCTGGGGCAGGCATGTGCCAAGGTCAAGGCTGGTGGGGGAAAGGGCCCCCTGCCTGGCTGTGATCCCTGCCCTGCTGGCTCTTCTCCAGCTCCCTGTGGGGTGCAGAAGCTCTACAAAGAGCAAGCCACTTCCCCGGCTCGTGCCTTCCGTCTCTGTGCGCACCAGGAGTCCCAGCTCTCTCCCGGAACAGGGGTTTTTCTGAATTTATTTTCAGTGTTGGGGATGAAATCCAAGGCTTTGCACACACTAAGTACACTTTCTGCCACGGAGCTTCAGCTCCTTGTGTGACCCCTGTCATCCATGCCTGTGAACAGCTGCTGAATAATTCCAACAGTAACTGCTTCTCTTCTGTGTGCCTGGCACTGTGTGAACACTGACTGGAGTGGGTGGGGGCTCCTTGCCATACAGTGCCACGGACCTAGCTGAATTGGGTCCTAGAGTTGTATGGGAAGTAGAATTTGTAAGTGACAAATTTGGATGTTTAACTTAGGAGATTTCCAAGCCCAGCATGGAAGGTTTCAGTAAAATGTGAGAGGAGAGAGAGAAAAACTGATAAACTGTTATGCAAAAGGAAACCTGGACTTGAGTAGGGAAATCTTTAGCCCAGGAAAACTGGCAAAGATGCTAAAATCAGGAGACTTGTGGCCAGGAAGCCATGTTCTGGAGATAAACCAGCTGGTGCTTGGTTTGAATCAACCAAGCACAGTGTTCATCCACACAGAGGGCT
Organism: Dinomys branickii; assembly: GCA_004027595.1. Taxonomy (NCBI): domain Eukaryota; kingdom Metazoa; phylum Chordata; class Mammalia; order Rodentia; family Dinomyidae; genus Dinomys; species Dinomys branickii. The sequence continues at coordinate 18,942 of PVLD010025040.1, read as the reverse complement.
CTTTTCCCCGTGTTAACTAATTCAATCCTCACAACAACCCTACGAGGTATTACCTTGCCCATTTTATAGATAATAAAATAAGACACTGAGAGGTTATGCAAGTAGCTCAAGATCACACAGCTAGTAAATAATAGGATTTAAAGCAGGCTGTTGGCTTCAGAGTCCACTACGTCCTTACCACTTAGAGCAGCATCCCCATCATCACAGGGGTCAGCAATGCAGAATCACAGGCTTTACCCCAGACCAGCAGGCTCTAAAGCTGTGTTCTAACAGGAAGCCCAGGTGGCCATGCGCACATTCAAGCTAGAGTGGCTCTGGTTGACACTGACTTGTTCTTGCAAATCACTGTGGAACTGCACTCAGCCCAGCTCTCCTATGGCTACCTCTTTCTCTCTGCGCTCTGTCTCCCAGCTGCCTAACTTTTTCTCTTGCTTCTGTCTTCTGCTAGGACTTCTCTCTGCAGCAGAGTGGGTGAGTAGAGCATGCTAGGCACCCAGGAACATGCCCCCAAGATGGGCTGCAGGTGTGTGAACTGCACTCCAGCCAGGCAGTGGGGGTCATCACGGTGTGCCGGTGTTTATGGACTTAGGAGCTGGCCTCTGGTGTGCTCAGGCCGGGGTGCAGGCAGACAGATGTCTGCGCCCCTCCTGTGACTGCTTGGTTTGTCAGCCTGACTGTTTTCTTTCTCTGTCTCCCTGGCCTCTCCTTCCACCTGTCCATTCAGACATAGCTCAAGGGTAAAGTCTTCCAAGGTGCCTCCCTTGATTTCTCCCGGGAAGGGTGGAGTTCTTGTGCCATTTGACTCTCTGCACACAGGGCATCCTACTCACCAGGGTGCTCCGCGGTATGTGCATGACTGGGTTCCCTACTGGGAAGAGCTGGGCTGGTTCAGGCACTAGCTATGGTCACCCTGTATCTCAAATATCTGTCAGTGCCCAGTAGCTGTTCAGTCAAAGTTTGTTGTGTACACAACTGACTCATAGACTGTTTCTGGGGCCTTATATGCATACACAGATCAGACTATGCTGAGGCTGTGTCCGCTCGAGGGTGTCCTGAGAGTGCACTGTACCTCCGGTCGGGAAGGATAGGTACCCTCCAGCCTTTCACTTGGCTGAGGCGGGCGTCTGAGAGCTCAATGTGCAGAGGCAGCTTTGGGACCCAGACTGTCATTTCCAGGGGGGCACTGAGGACGTCGTAGCGGAAGGTGACTCTGGCATTCATGGACCCCCGGGACTCCTTTCCACTCACAAATACATAGTCGCAGCTGCTGGACACCTAGGGAGAAGGAGGAGCAAGATGACCGTCTTACCCTGCAGGTCTTCCAAGCAGGGGCAGGAGGCTGTGAGAGGGAGGCAGAGAGAGTGAAAGCAAGAGACGAGAGGAAGAGAGAGAGGGAGAGAAGGACAGACAGACAGACAGAGACAGAGACAGACCGTGGAGACTGCGGGGAGGGCGCAGGTGGAGAAGGCGCTGACTCCGCTACCTCTGCCCCTCCTTGCTATCCGGAGATCATTCCTCTGGGTCCATGGCGGGAGATGTTTTGCCCCTGCCAAGGCGTCAATGGGCAAACATGTTTACTAGGGGCTGTTTCTGACTTGTGGGAGCTACACATGGAGGGTGGTCAGTTGCAGGTGAGCGGGCTGCTTAGCCAGGGGTGGAGCTGAAGAATGGGGGAGAAAAGCCTAGATCTAAGAGCCTGGACTTGGCCAGGAGGAAGCTTCCAGCATGTGCCCACCTGGGTGGCAGGCTGCACTGCTCGAGCTTCTTTGGGTGGAATCACATGTCACTGGGCACATCTTGGTGGAGACCAGTGCTCACTCACAGAGGGGCACTGCCAGAACCCCAGGGCAAGTGCAGATGGCTGTGTGTGAAAGTGTGCCCATGCACACACCTGGCACCCTGGAGCAGATCCTGTGTGCACATGTGTCTTGGGTGCTTCCCTATAAATGCTCACGGGCCAGGGCCTCCAGACTGCGGGAAGATGTTTCATACAGCTAGTGGGCTGGTGGCACCTGGAAGGCCCCGTGGGGATGGGGTGCTAGGGTGGTGGCTTATCATGAGATAAGCATCCTGACCACCCCAACTCCTGCCAGCTCCCTGAAGCATCTCACAGGTAGGCAGAAGGAAGTGTGGACAGCAGCCCTGCCAGAAATGCTCGTTTCCCACCTGGGAAGGCAGAGAATTACATCTGCAGGCTGGAATTCTAAATTCCATTTAGAATGCTGACAAACCCCGCACAGAACCTGAGTGCATTTCATTGAGTTTTGCAACAAATTCCATTTTGAATCTTTCTTAATTCCCTTCTGTATCTGAGCCATCACTAGGCTGGGGCAGTCTGGGTAGAGAGGAGGCTCTGGATGAGGGCTCGTGGGAGCAGGAATGTTTGGTCTGTCCCAGCCTGCAGCAGCAGATGGCCCCATGTCCTGGAGCAGTAAAACCCCCATGCCAATGAATGGGGTGCCTCTGCCTCTGCTCTGACTCACTGGAGGTCAGGCGTGTACGTGGAGCCCCAAGCTCCCAGACCTAGAAGGCCCCAGAAGCAGTGCATGGAGAGAGAGAGTGTGAGAAAGTCCAAGAGATGTCCTGCTGGAAGCTGGCACAGCACACAGCTTACCTGCCCTGCGGGTACCAGGGCTAGACACACTCTCCCATGGCTGCCTTCTATGCCAACTCTAGCCCCGTCTTGCCTCTGATCACCATCCAAAGCTACAGGAAGAAGCAAATCTAGAGGCCTTCTGGGGAGCTGGCAAACTGCCCTCTAGTTGGATAGATCTCCTGTATAGATGCCCCAGGCTGTGGAGGACCTGAGGGAGGGCAGGGCCTGGAGGAGGGAGCTGTGGCCTGGGAGTTGGAGGATCTGAGGCGTGACATGGGAGCAGGGCCTCAGTACACAGCCTTCAGTCCTGGCCTGACTCACAGAGGCTTCCTCCCTGTGCTCCATCTCCCCTGCGGGTTCCCATCGTCCTGTGTTCAGACCAAGTCTCTGAGGATTCCTCTCCCCCTCTGATCCCCTTATCCAGTGTCTGTCACGTATCAGGGCTCAGTAATGACTTCTGGGGCTGAGTTCAAGTTGTCACCACTGTCTTCCCTGAGGCCTACCATGTGCCTACTGGAAGCCACCAGGAGTGGCTGTAGGGCTGGGGAACAGAACCCAAGAGGTCAGAAGACACCAGGCACAGGCTGATAGTGCTGAGTGCAGTGAGCTTTGGAGGTGTAAGCTTGGTACCTGGTCGGGGAGAGGAGATCTGCTGCAAGAGGGGAGTCCAGGGCAGGAAGGAAGGTGAGTGTCATCTTTAAAGGTAGGTGACAGGAACCACTTGGACTCTGTTATGATTGATACACTGTGTCAACTTGGGGAGTCTAGAGGTTTAGCTGAGTGACTCAGGAGAAAGCTAAGGTGCTTACTTTGTATACATCCCGAGCCTGTGGAAGCTGAGGGCATGGAGATTGTGTGAGAGGTACATGGCCCCTGGATGAGGGTAGCCTGTTTACAGTGTAAGGGAAGAGAAGAGGCTGCTTGCAGCCGTTCCTCCCTTTTTTGCTGGTTGCTTTTGCTGTGCTCTGCTGCCATGAACGTTTGCCCTCTGCCATGTGCCACTCTGCCCCTGAACCAGCCAAGTATGGACTGAGACCTCCATGAACTGTAAGCTAAATAAACCTTTCCTTCCTTCATTTTGGGTGTTGGGTATTTTGTCTCACCAACGAGAGAAAAGTAACCAAGACAGACTCTGATTGGGATTCTGCTTCCCTGAAAAGCCTGAGGCCTTTCTCCCTAGAAGCCCCATGGCTGGCAGGCCTACCTTGATGATATCCTCATTGTCAGACTCGCATTCCACTAGGGCAGAGACATCTAGCACCAGGCCGGTCACTTCGATGGCAATGACCTTGACAGGGATGGCCACGGTCCGGCCTGTCAGGATGGCTGTGTTGATGATCTCTGTGTCCTACATGGAGGAGAGAAGAAGGAACCTCTGCTTCTTGTCCCCTTCTCTCCTGGAACAAGTCCGTGAAGCCTGGGTTCCTGGCTGCTGCCACTCCTCAGATGTATGTTTTTCTCATGGCCACAGTGTGTGTGGAGGGATAGACTTCCACCCAGCCTCAGGCCCTTCCTCAGATGGTTTGCTTCCTCGGACTGCTGCAGTGGCTGCAGGGTCCCATACTCTGCTGCCATAGTACCTCTTTCCAGCCCCCACCTCTTTTTCACAGCATCTTCCAGCCTCCTTGGCTCGGACAGTGACACTGAGCACATAACCCTGGCCACTCCAGGTGCCCAGTGATGGTCCCAACAACATTCCAGCCTGTCACCCTCACACTCTTTCTAAACCCATTGCTTCTTTGTGTAAACCACACACATCCCCACTGCTCCTTAGCCCATGAGATCCCCTCTACCCACAACACCCTCCTCATCTCTGACAGTTAGGACCCTTTCCTCCCACACTGCCTTCAACACTCAACTGCACAGCCCCTCCACAGCAACGTCTCCCATTGCTGTCCTCAGCGTGGCCACAGACACGGAGTACAACCTTCCTCCCAAAGTACACACACGCACCTTCCCACAGGCACATGGACACAGACATCCGCTGGCCTGCTCACCCTCCTGCTCACCATGGCCAGGGGCAGAATGGCCTGCACATCCCGCTGGATAACTGTCAGCTCTGTAACTGCCCTCTCCAGGTCAGGCAGGGCGCCGTGGCCGCGGTAGTCAATGTGCCACATGATCCTGCGCTTTACTGACTGGCTGGTGAAGTTCTCCATCTCAAAGTCCAACTGCAAGATCTCCAAGGGTCCCTGGCCTTCCCTGCCAGAAGGGGCAGGCAAAGGACAGAGAATGAGGGCACTGAGCATGCCAGAGACTCCAGCACCCTTAATGAGGATCCTGTCCCTCCTTGGCGGGTGTCCTCTGAGCCCTCTGAGCCTGTCCCAGTCCATTCAGGTGCCCTGGCCCCAGGGCTGGACCTCAGATCACACACGACTGCCTTCTCCACTGAGGATCCCCCTAGGTCCCTGCTCCACAGAAGCAGACTCACCAGGGGGGCAGTGGTGTGCCCTGGGCCCAAGCCACGTCCACAGTAGCTGTCGAGTGCTTTGCCCCGGTCAGCAGCTCTGAGGTCACATGCCACTGGCCACTCCGAGACTTGGTGCCTAGAAGGGTCACACCCTTCTTGGCCTTCACTCTGTAGCAAACAGGAGGAAGTGGAGACAGAGGATCAGGGTGGGACTCACAGGCCGCCTGCCTGGTCACCACCCCTAGCTTCAGGGGTATGGAGAGGCAGGAGATTTATCTTAGACTTACTACCTGGGGACTCTGGTATCACATGGCTGAACACTCTGCTGCTCAGTGGGGCAGCAAGAGCTTTGCCCCTGCACTTGGCATGCACCGGTGGCACTACTTCTGCATACGCCCCAGGCCTTTTTCAGAAAGCCCATTAAGACTAGAAACCTCTTCCTTGTATATAGCTGAGCTATAACAGCTGTGGGGTGAGCTGCACCAAGAAAGAACAACTCCCCTCCATCTTAGTGGTGATAACTTTTCAAACAGCTAAAGAAAGAAGGAGGCATTCTCTGAGTCTCTTTCCTTTTCCTCCAACTGTTGCTTTTTGACAGTTTCAAATGACCTCATCACCTAGTCACCCTTCTCTGGACACTGAACATATTCAAGTAGTGCCCTATTGCAAATACAGCACTTTAGCTGTGCTATGACTAATGTATAACTATTGCCTTCTCCCTAATTCTCTCTGTTTTACTTCTATTAATGTAGTCTAAGACCTTTGTTGACTAATCTAACTCATTCATATTTAGATATCAGTCACTGACTCGGATAAGCCTCTTTCCAGGAATATGTGGTTCTTAATGTAGTGTGCTCAGAAGACAAGGCAATACTCAAAGAGGCTGGAGGCCAGTGCTGCTTGTTTGGGGCAGTGTTTTGATGGGGCTTTTTTATGTTCTCAGGACCCCTAACGTGATTCAGACCCTGGATCCCCACAGTGAACCATTGTTACATGGTGTGGAGATGGCACATGACTTAAGACATCTTTGAATTCACAGATTGTGTTAGTCTCCATGTCTAGAAAGAACTGGAAAATTTTCTCCCAACTCTAGGATCAGAGCCAGCATCCAACAGGTGCGTTTTCCTGCTCAGTTTTGATGAGGGCTGCTGTCTGGCCTCCATGCCATCTCCTGGGCCTCTGTTCCATCCGTAAAATGGGAGAACGGCACCAGCTGAGATGTGAGGCCCTTGCAGCCTGATGTCATCATTCTGCACATTAGACACATGAAAACCGACTTCTTTTTACCTTGACTCCATTTCCACGACTGCAACCCCACAGGTATGAACACAGGCAGAACCTCAAGAAAGTGCGGTGTCTCCTGAGGCTTCTCCAGTGATAGGCAGAAAAGCTGGGATTAGACTGTTGGACGGGATCCAGTTGGGGGCCCGGGAAGGGGTCAGGGATGCCTCTGACTTTGGAAGGGAAGCCAGCCGCGTGCCCAGCCGCTGACCCGCAGAGTCCCCCCTACCTGAGTGTGAAGTGCTCCACGCTGGGGGTGGAGGGCGAGGAGGAGTTGGGGGCCAGGTAGAGGAGGATGCTAAGCACCTCCCCGGGCTTCAGTGGACGGTCGGGTAGGCGGATCATCAGGTTGCCGTCCAGCCGGTGCTCCTGCAGCGTCCTCTGCGGCGGCGGGCGGAACAGACTGATGCTGCCTATGCGCAGCAGCGGATGCTGCGTGGGGCTCTCTGCGCGCGCCCCCACGCCCTGTCCGGGGCCCCGCCGTGAGCCCCCACAACCGCCTGCGGCGTCCGGGGCGTGCAGCGTGTAATACAGCTCAGCCTGCTGGGCCTCCCCAGCCACCTCGGGCTCCAGCCCGTCCGGAGACTTGCGGCGAGCGCTGGGTGGCAGGACGGGCGCCGGGGGCCCGAACCAAGCTAGGGGCAGCTCGGCCCGAACCAGACAGGTGGCTAGGCCCCCGCTGAGACGGCAGGAGCTCTTGACCTCGCGGGCATCGCGGAAGGCATGCAGGCGGACGCAGGGGAGCCGCTCAGTGACGCCGAAGTCGTCCCAGTCGCGGCCGGCCACGTAGAACAGCACCTGTGCCACGGGCTGCGAGGCTGGCACGCGCGCGCGCACGATGAAGGCCCGCACCTTCCAGTTGACTGTCAGGCGTTCCGGGATGTCCAGGGTGCTGGATGGCTGCAGCAGCTCACGCGCCACCACCTGGCTGGTGCTGAAGGGCCCCAGGGACACGTTGAGGACAGGCAGCTCCTTGGTCTGGAACACTACGAAGGGCTCAGAGCGTTGTAGGGAGCCATTGGTCACAGCCGGCGACGGGGGCCGCGCCTCCCGCAGGAAGAAGGCCAGCCGCGTGTGCGACAGGCGGTAGCTGACCGGTAGCACCGGGCTGAGGTGCGGCCCCGTCGGGGTGGGGCTGGCTGCGTGGGAGCGGCTGGAGGCTGGGGACAAAGAAGCCGGCAGTTAGGGGAGGCTGGGCTAGGCCTGCAGAGCCCCCAGCCACCATGACTCCCGCCCCAACAGACAACATCTGCTTCCCAAGCCCGGCAGGTCGCAGGCGGCTCTGGGTACCAAGCCTAGCACTGTCCTTCCTGCTGCGTTTATGACCCTCTGCCCCTTGCATCACTTCTGCTCTGCAACCTTGGGGGGAAGCTTTACTGAGATTCTGTACGTTGGTGTCCACAGGCTCGCCTGAGTATGAAGATTGTTTCTGCCTCCAAGAACCCTTGGGAGGGCTTCTGAAGTCCCCTGCATAAAGGGCTGAGCAGGGCTCCACCACAAGAAAGCGGTAACTCTCACTGTGACCTGCACCTGCTGCGTGATGTGTGCAGGGCTTGGCCAGTGCCTGCTGTGTGAGCTTGGGATCCATCCTTGGAGGCAGGACTGTTATGGTCTCCATCAATGCATTTGCTCTCCTATCAAGAGCTTTGTTTTTGATACATATTGTTACATTTTATGGATAAAAGCACTAAGGCGTGTACCCAAACCGCCTGGGCAAAAGGGCCAGCAGCATGATTTGAACCTGAGGCCATTCAATTCTCAAACCCTAGCCATTTACTGTACCTGCTATCTCAGATGGCGCAGTGATGGTAAGTCTTTTAGAGACGAACGCCCAAACTACAACCCAAAGCCCACTTATTTATGGCAGAGTGCCAACATTGCAATTAAACCTGAATACTGAGATTTTAGTTTAGAGAAAAACAACTCATACATTAACATCTTTTGTTTTAAAAACAACCAACATGCATGCCATAGGTTTGCCGCCACTGATGTGGGGTCTCCAGGGACCCCCCCACCTCCTCCCCTTCCCTCTCACCACACTCTATGTGAACAGGAAATTTTGCCCTCAGTTTCCTAAACCTGAAAGTGGGGCTTGTGTTTGACATCTCCTTCCTTCCAGCCTCTTCCCACCCCCACCCAGGAAGCTGCCAAATCCTATCAATTCTGCCTTTTGGGGTGCTGCTCTGGCCTCAACCTGCAGGACTGTGTCTGTGTTCTTGCCTCGTTCTTGTTGAGATGATAATGTAACACTAGCTAACTAGGTCTCTCCTGACCCTATCCCACCCTCTCTTTGATATGCCTTTGTCTCCATGGTGACCAGAGTGGTCCATCCTGCACACAGTTGGGACCCTGGTGCTCCTCACTCAGAGCTGAACACCTGTCAAGGACCAGGAAAGATCCACAACAGAGGCCTGAAGCTGGAAATGCTTTTGCAGATCTTCCCAGGAACTTTCTAAGTCACGTCCCTTGAATTTAAAGTCAGAGTGATGATAATACTGGTCTTGCAGTGTGCTGTGTTGCCACTTGCTTTGAGAATCAAATAGGAAAACACTACAATTGCACAACAAATGCAAATACATATAGGTATTATTAAGGAATTTCTCCTGCCTGCGTATAAAATAAAATCTAAACCCTGCTCATGCCTGAGTGTGGATCCCAGGTTCCTCCTTTCTGTGGGCTCCTCTTCCTGAGGCTCCACTGGCAGAATAACAGGGCAGCTCACTATGATCACTTCCCCTGACACTGCCTTGTCTCCCCTCCTCTGCTTTCCCTTCTGCATCCAACTCTCCTTTTATGAATCTGAATCTTCTTCCAAAGTCCAGCTGTAATGCCACCTTCTCTAGGAAGCCCTTCAGGATATCCCTTAGCTCCTGGGAATTCCCCTAAACTTTGTTATTCTCAGAGGGTCCTCTCTCCTCCTGGGACTGGGAGCTACTGATCTACCAGGCCTTGCCCCAAGCAAGCCTTCAACAGGTCACAGTTGACCACACGTGTGGATTGGCGGATATCTCCATTCCAAACAGGAGACCCTGAGTCAGTACTGAACACTACATAGTCCCTGCATGGTCATGTTACCGCTGTCACTTGAATGCTGACAGTTTCCAAACATTCACCCCCAATTCCTGACTAGAGCAGTGAACTAAGAGTTCTATTCTCAAGGACCCAATGTCTCCATTCCTATTTTTAAAATCTGCAGGTTAATTTCCGTATTCAAAAATAAGGCAATTGGTTTGAGGTGCCGCAAAGGGCCAGCAAGTCAGCTGTGAGAGGAGCAGTACTCTGTCTCACCACCTCTCCTCAGGGCTCCTCCTGGGCAGCCCTCAGGACTCTCTGAGTCCCTGCTCCTCAGGGTAACCCATCACCACTGGCAGCCCCCGCTGCTGCCCAGGAGGTGCAGCTGTAGCCAGATTCTGCAGCTTGCAAGAAGCCTTGTGTTGCCAGAGCAGAGGTGGATGATGGAGTGTGAGATGAAGTCAGGAAGATGTATGTAGAGAGAAGGAAAGTCTCCTGTAGATTGCCTGGAATCCCCGCCCTAAGGCTAGCCCTGTTCTTGAGGCTGTGTCCCTGCAGCCTGCTGATAGGCCCCAGGCATGCCCGTGGGAATCCAGGTGATATCCTGAGCCAAGGAGTCAGCAGGAAGCAGGAAGCAGGCAAACAGAGGCTTCATGCTCTAGGTCAAGGCCTCTTTCCACCATAAACTCCCTGGGAAAGTTGCTTCCCATTTGGAGCCTCAGTTTCCACCTCTAAAGTGACATCAGCTCCACCTACCTTACAGGGATGTTGACAGCGGCTAAAAGACTAAGGGATGGAACATGGGACACGCTCTGTGAGCTGCAGAGCAGTTTGCAGAAGATGGAACTCTGCTCATATGGTGGAGATGTCTGGGACCTCTGGGTACTGGGTCTGCGGTGAACACTGGTCATTGTGCTTGTTCCTTGGGTTTGGAGAAGGGCAACTGTGCCCATGTAGGATGTGAGTGCTCAAGATGCAGGGTGGGGCGAGGGAGGTCAGAACACTGACCCTACCCTCCACAGCCTTCCCTAAGGGCCCCCAGAGGCTGCTAAGCGGCACTTAGGCCCATTGGCCCCCTCTCACCATTCTAACTTGACAGCTGACCATCTGGACACCCTGGAGGCACAGTGGGGTGGAGGCCACCAGATGGGAATGGACTCGGAGGAGCATGAAGGAAGGGCCTGGGGAAATCTGTTTGCATACCCTCTCTGCCTCCTGGGGTGGAGAGCTGGTCTGGAAAAACCAAGGTCCTAGATCAAACTGATCTTGTTGCTCTCTGAATCTGCTGAACCAGTGTTTCTGCTTTGGACCTCCGTTGTCTGCTGCTCCCCTCGCCTGGAAGTTTCTCCTCTTGATAATTGCACATCTCTCTCTGTGTTCTCAGTCTACTCAGGGACATCTACCCTGGTCCTCCTGCCTACAGTGGCATGTCACAGCCCCCTTGATCTCTCTCCAGCCCCTTCCCTCCTTCATTTCCTTCTTGGCAGTCACAGCCACCTAACTTCATATGAAATGCACATGTCTGCTGCTAGTGTCCGCTGGGAATTGATCTTCCTGCTGACACAGCCATTGCTTTGCTCCCTGCTTACCTCTAATGCTTAAAACATGGTCCAGCGCAAAGTAGGTCCTCTATCAACGCTTGCTGCAAGGAAGAAATTCTCTGAATGAGCTGCCCATAACTGACTGGCATGTACAGGCATGATGAATTCATCCACAAGGCATCCAAGAGGACACTGGATGGCCACTGGAGGAGGGTTCCTGGCACTGGGCTTAGTGGCTCTTGTCCCCTTTCAACAACTTTGCAGAAGAGGACAATGAGTTTCTGATGGGGAAATCTGTATATTAAGAAAACAGCTACTATTCAGAAAGGGGAGCCAGGGAAGAAGGTGGAATATTAGTTTTTGTATTTGTGTCACTGGGACCCAGCACCACACTCCTGGCCCCCTTGTGCATCAGTCCATCCTTTTGGGATCCCGAGGTACCTCTATGGGTGGGGCAGGGTGAGTCCCTGAGGTCCTAGCAATAATTAATCTCTGTGCTCCCACTTGTTTATTCTGTAGCTAGAAAGAAGGTGTAGCTTTTCAGGGACACTGTGTACCTGTTTCTCTAAGTGTGTGCCTGGGTTTGCATGTGTGTGCGCTAATTCACGCACTGGCCTGCATTTCAGCACTGAGGTCTGGCCACTGAACATCATGGAGCATGGCACAGCTTGGGGAGAAGAAGCTGCCTGAAGCCTCCTTGAAGGAAGACTTGGCGGGTTGGGAGTGGAAGAGCAACATGGAGACTAGACAGAGATAAGACCAGGTCCAGAGGCAGGAGGAGAGAAGTGCTTCGGAAGTGAGCCAGGTGGAAGTGGCTACTTGGGCCCACCTTGGACACGCTCAACATGAAGGAGTTGCCTGTAACCTTACACTGATAGGGGAGCGGGTGCATGCAAATACACACACACGCATAGGGGCTGGTGTGTATGCCCATGCCTTGGCCAGGCAGGGTGCTCACTGCAATCCCTGGCGTGGTTCTGAACCCATCCTGACTCTGCTCTCAGACCTGAGCCCTCTCCCACCCAACCCTCTGTGCTTCTGTTTGGGCCCCAGCTTGCCCTGAAGCAGTGCAGGCTTGGTCCTGTCTTCTGTGGGTGGTTCTGCTCTGGCTCAGGTAGCAAGAAGCACCTGGATCCCTCTGGCCCTTGGCCCATGTTGCCATCTTCTTTAGAAAGGACTTCTCTGGCTCAGGATCAGGTGTTATGGGCTGAACTTTGTCCCCTTAGTTCATATGTTGAAGCCCTAATGCCCAGAGTCTCAGAATGTGACTGTTTGGAGCTAGGGTCTCTACAGGGAGAATGAAGTTAAAATGAGGCTGTAAGGGCCCTTAACCCAGGCAGACTGGCGTTGTTATGCAGAGAGAGCAGGGCAGAGATATGAATAGAGAATGGTGTGAAAAGGAGGAGACAAATAGCAGAAAGGCAGCCTTCCCCAGGAATGACACCACCACTCAAGGACCTCAGGTCTCTGGCCTCCCCAACTGTGCATGATGCATTTCACCTGCCTAAGCCACTGCACTGTGGCACTCTGCTATGGCGACTCTCACAAACTAATATATGGAGATCGGCTATTTGTACCCCTCACTGCCTCAGTTTCCTCAGAAAGATGTGGGAGTACCATATAAGGGAGATACAGAGTTCATCCAGCTTTTGCAGATGGGATAGTAACGGTGATGTAGGTGTTCCTGGCTCTACCCAGCACCCCAACACCTGCTGAAGTATGCCTAGCAAGTGACCCTTCCCACAGGGACAGGACTAGCTCCATCTACCCCACAAATGAAAGAGATATGAAAGAGACAGGAATAGCATGGGCCCTCAGAAGGGCACCCATGCCACCAGAACCTAAGAGAAGATTTGCAGATGAGGGCGGGGCCCAGGGGGTCCCTGTATCGTTTGACACTAGCTCTGGCCTTACTTCATCCCTGCAGCTCCTCCCCGTGTACCTCCCCAGACAGGCCCCACCCCAATTCCTTCCTCTCTGCTACTGCTCTGCTCTGTGTAGCTCTGGTGCTAGTGAGGTACAAATGATCAAAAAGCCCCTTCCACTACTGCAGGCATGAGCTTTTTTTTTTTTTCCCATGCTTGCCTTTTTAGCAGCATCCTGGGATATGGGTACACACCAGAGATGGACCAGCTGTGCATAGTACAAGGTGTGGCACACAGAAGCTGCTCAACGAATGTCAATTCTACTTCTTTACGAAGCTCAGGTACCTGGTTAGGGCCAGGGGATGGACACGGTCTCATCCTCTTTCATCTCAGGTTGGCCCTAAGTATCTGGAGGCCACCTCTGGATGGCCTTTGTCCAGGTTCAGAGGTCACCACCCCCTTTTATCGAGTGCATAAATGAATGTTGTGAAGACTAGGGCCAGGCCAGTGTGTGTGTGTGTGTGTGTGTGTGTGTGTGTGTGTGTGTGAGTGGGTGGGTGGGGGTCTCTGGCTATCTCCCTGGCTCTAATCAAAATCAGATGCCTCCTGCTTATGTCTCTAATTGTCCCCAAATTAAAACTAATCACTTGCAAATCAGAAAAAAAATGTCATTAGCTTTGGTGCATTTGAGGATGAGGGGCTCAGCAGGGCATGCCAACAAGGCTCAAGGGTGCTAGGCTGCATTGTGAGAGAGCTTAGCCTGCTCACCTCTGTGTGTGTGTGTGTGTGTGTGTGTGTGTGTGTGTGTGTATACACGTGGGTGTACACATGCACATGAGCAATAGGTATCGGTGTTTGGGGATCTTTCAACACTTGCTCCTGAACTTGCTTGAGCACAAGAATCTGCTGGAACAAACAAAACAAAAGCAAAGAAAGGCTAGGGACCGATCCAGGCTGACACATCAGAATTTCCGGGGGACAGTCCTGGCAATCCGTGTGTTTATCTCAGGCATTGCTGTCATCATAGAAGGTTGGGAAACAGTGCTAAGTAGGAAGGGTTGGTGAAGATGCTAGAGAGTATGAGACTCGTACACTATAAAGACAGCACCGTTGACAGTCAGTGATAAGCACTCTGAGCTTAAAACAGTATCTGGGCCACCTAGATGCCATGAAAATCTTCTGTGTCAAATCTATGAATGAATGCATGAATGAATGAATGGTAGGAGCAAGAGCCATGATAATTCAGGTGCGAGGCTTTTAGGGGCCGTGTAGTCTGGGATCAGGAGGCCAGACAGCTATGCCCAATGAATTTCTTCAAGCCAGACTTGGAAGACCACAGAAGTGGTATGACCTAAGGGTGCAGGATGGATTGGCCCTGGGGACACACTCCTGTGGCCACAGATCCACAGTGGAGGAAGTGGAAGCCAAAGATGCACAGAAGAGGGCTGTGACCCAGGAGGAGCGAAGCCAGCTCTCCCTTGGCTGGCTGGTAGCTCCCACTGGGGGTGTCATTTTTGTTTTTTACTTCCCCAGAGGCTGTGGTGTCAGGTATCTGCTCCTAGGAGCAGGGTGCTGCCATGGGGAAACCCAGCTCTTGAAAAAACTTGATTTTTACAAAATAAAAGGTATATGAGACCAGCAAGGGCTTAAAGAAATGAGGCACTGCCTCGTCTCACTGGTAAAGGGTCAACCGGGTGAGCATTCTAAAAACAATGTACAAATACTCATGAAAGGCCTTGAAAATGTCCATGCTCCTTAACCCAGCAAATCTCCCTTTGGAAACCCAATGAGCAGAAACCTCCTCAAGCATTTACATAGAAAGATGTTTGCTACGATGTTGTGTCTAACAGTGAAAAATTAGAAACAACCTAAAATTTCTAAAAGTGGGGTTGGGTTAAGTAAATGCAAACACACAAGAACGGATACAGGCATCCATTCTAGATCAAAATTTTTTAAAAAAAACTATTTAGTCAGATGAGGAAACACTGACTAAATAGTGTGAGTCAATAAGGGAGGTGCAGAAGTGGCTGTAGGCAGCACGCTAGTTTTATAAAAAGAGGTGTGGGCCCTGGAAAGAAATGCATCAAAATGCTAATGGTAGTTATCTCCAGGGGGCAGGGGTTAGGGGTGATTGTTATTTTCTGTTTTATGCTTTTCTGTATTTGTGACTTGTCTGCAATGAACATGCACTGCTTTTAAAAGTAGAAGAAAGACAATAAATGCTTTTAAAAATGAAGGGCTGTGTTTGAAGCTGTTCCAAGAATAAAAATAAAGGAAAAAAAGGACTCGTGTGGCTTTGGAGTCATTCAAGCTCATAGTCCACTCCTACCTCTGTGATACCTTCTAGCTGTGTGATCTTGGGCAAGTTACTTAACCTCTCTGAGCCTTGGTTTCCATCCCTGTAAAGTGAGGATCACAGAGCCTAACTCATAAAGTTGTTAACTTTAGTTAAATAAGTAAACTGCTTGGTGCCATCCCTGGTACAGGTGGGGCTCAGTGTTCATTTGTTCCTTCTCTAACTCATTCATTCAATACTTGTTGGTTATTCAGTTCTGAGAGGAGGAAAGCGCTGACCTATTTATCTCCAGCACTTGGTGCACTGTTTGGCTGGTGGCAGGTCCTTTGTCAACATCTGTGATGGCAAATAGGACAAGTAAGAGATCACAGGCACACAAAGCAGTGTCCCAAGGGCCTTGGAGGAGTTATAGAGGCTGGAAGGAGCCCTAGCAGCTGGGCCTAGAAGCCAGCTCTGGAGCCTGGCCACTGGCCTGCTATGTGAGCGAGGTCAGGTCCCCTCCCCTCTCTGGACCTCAGGCTCCTCACGTGGGCGAAGAGGACAGCACCTGCCCTGATGCCACAGGAGTGACCTAGGGGTGGGTTGGGGTCATGTCTGCAGGAAGTCCTGGGGCTTCTGGCCAGGCAGAGGTGGCTGGATAAAAGCAAATGGCAGCTGGGTGGCCCCTTCTGCACTAGAACAAGATCTCTGTACTTCAGAACAGTGTCTTGAGCAGAACTGTCCAGCTGGGGGAGCAAGCAGAGCTCAGAGACGGAGCCCTGCCCTGTCCAGCACTCTGTGTCCAGCACTGGGGCTGCTTCTGGATTTGTCTAAGTTGCACAAAGATGCAGTCCTTGTGGTCATGTCCCCATTCAAGGCTGGAGCACAGTAAGCCATCCTAGGATAGGGGTGGAGGGCCCAGCACAGAGGCAGAGGAGTGGATGCTTCCCAGAGGTTTGGCGCCAGAGAGAGAGGAGACAGAATGTCTCCCACACCGTGGGAGCTGTAGACCCCATCTCTAGCACTGGCACGGGAACTCTTTGGGGCAGGCTGCCTTCTACAACAGACCAGAGGTGCTGCTCTCCTCTGACCTCTGTGGGCCCAGCATGATGTGTGTGCCTGTGGCCGGGCTGGGGGAGGACCTGTGGCCACGAATACTCACTAGCTGACTGCATGGGGCTACTCCCATGGTAACAGCGATGGGTGGGAGGAAGGGCCGCCATGCTCTAGCTACCCAGAGCCTCTAGATGGTCCTGGCTCGCCTCCCTGGCAGACCATAAATCCTGGAGAGGCAGCTTTCCTGGGCTCTCCTCTGCCCCACCCCCATGCTGGCCGGGATCCAAGGCAGAAATAAGTCAGCTGGGTGGAGGGGCCCCTCCCTGAGACCTCCAACCTGCTCCCCAGCCGCTCTCCTTCCTGCCATCTGCCCCGGAACTCCCATCCTTTCTAGCTGAAAAGACCTCAGGGTCCCTCCCCTGAATTTTAGAGGAGGAAGTAGGTCAGGAAGGTAGGAGTCAGACTGGCTCTGCCATTTTCCAGCTGTAATGATCATGGGCAGGGGCTTAAAATCATTCTACCTTGGTTTCCTAGACTGTAAAATGGGGTGAAAGAGCACCTCCTTCCACGGGTTGCTTTCAGAATGAAAGGCCTGTCTGACACGACGACCCTGTACCTGGCTCCCTGTGAGCCCTCTGTAAAAGTGAGTTAGTGTTTGCTTTCGTCATAATCATTCACGGGGCCCCCACAATGCCTCTGGTGTCAGAGCTCGAAGATCCTCAAGACTGATAACCAGCTCCCCTCTGTCCAAATGGAGCCCCCGAACTAGTCTTCTTGCACCTGCTGAGGGAAGAGGCTCTGATGCCTTCTTTGCCCCGGCACCAGGCACAGATCCTTTGTCTGTGGTCTTTGCTGACTAGTGCTGCAGAGAGAATGGATGGAAGAACGATGGGGTGGCCCTGGGAGGTTGTGCTTGCTAACACACCCACACCCACACCCACACCCACACCCACACCCACACACACACACACACACACGGCCTTCCTTGCAGGTACCCTTGCCACACTCCTGTCTAGGGCCTTAGCTGGCCCTCCTTTGTTCCCCCAGCCTACAACTTTCCACCCAACCACAGGCCGCTGACAGGGGCAAGTGAGAGATAGCTAGGGAACAGGATGGAGGCAGAGGTGCGACATCTCCAGGAAGAACAAGCCAGCTCAAACAGCACAAGGGCCACCACTGCTTCCTGAGTGCCCAAGGAAGGTCAAGGACAGGTGGTTCTTGGATTCCCTGTCCTGCTTCTGGGGAAACCAAAAGACTGGGAGGGAAGATTTTCTCAAAATTCTTAGCAATGTCATATCCGAACCAGGTTTTTGTTTCCCAGCTGCCTGCTGGTCCCAGTGGCATCTGTCTGCTGATCTAGAGTCAGCCACCTGGCAGAAAGCAATCCCCAGGAGGGCCCACGGAAGGCTCCCCAGTTCTGGGAGACCAGCTAGGCAGGGTCCTTTCCTACAGTCTGTACTCTACAGAGGGAGGAGAGTGGAAAAGGATGAGGTAATGTGGACCTCTTGGGGCCAGGGCCTACAAGGGGTACAACTCCAGTTGTCCCCGGGCTGCAGGTCCCAAGGCAGGAGGGACCTAGAGAAGGGAGGTTGGTACTGTGGGGAGAGGTCCAGGCAGAGGTGGATAGCAGCACGGACACAGAAGCCTGCTCTCTAAGTGCAGCGGCCCTGGCCTCCCAGTGCCAACTCTGTGAGGCTGCCTGGGATGTGCAGCCAGTGTGAGTGCGTGTCTGTGTCTGTGACCTCAGGCTCGGGAGCAGGGGCTTCCTCAGCCCCCTAAAGACCAGAAGGTTTATATCCCCAATCCAGCTCTTTAAAAAAAAAAAAATCCAGCTCTTTTATTTCTGGAAATTGGGACCCTTCCTCCCCTTTAACCCAGCAACAACCTTCCAAGGCACACCTTTGGCCCTAGCCTTTTGCCTGCCTGGTTGTAATGGATCTGACCCCAGGTGCCTTTGGGATGGGGCAGGGTAGGGGTGGGGTGGGCTGGGGAGAATCAGGTCATGGGTCCCCAGGTCTGGAGTCCGCCATGTGTGGGTCTGGGGAAATAAGAGATCTGTGGGAACATTTGTTCCTTAGTGTCCCCAGCAGCCACTGCCCCTGCCACACCAGGCTTCTCAAAATGAGGGTCCCTATCTAGCCGGCATATGGGGTGCCCCACCTTTACCCCTAATACCCTGTATCCTGCAGTCCAGCTGGGTTTCAGGACATCCATGGGAACTCGGGGAAGAGCACAGTGAAGCCAGGGGAATTGCTCCTGGAAGGCCTTTTGGAGACAGCGGCCTTGGCCAGGCCTGTCTTCAGCTTACAAATGCCAGGACCTTGGGGCAGAAAAGAGGGTGGGCAGTGGCTAGGAGGCAATCTCCATGGGACAAGGAGCAGGAGGGGGTCTGGATCCTCCAGTGGTCACATTAGGCTGGAACTGACACCAACACCCCTTCTGCCCAAAGAGCCTGGAGCCCTGAACTGCTCCGCACCTACCCAACCGAACAGTGCTTCTCTGGTTCAGGCCTGAGGCTCTGCAGGAGGGAAGAAGGGAGGGAAATAAGCAAGGATGGGGAGCTGGGAGGAGGGATGAAGGGCAGGCAGAGGCAGAGAAAGGCACCCTGACAAGGAACACAGGAGGTGAGTTAGGAGAGAGTGGGGAGAGGTGGGGAATCTCGTCCAGGGGGTGGCCAGCCCAGGGGAGGCAGGGCAGGACGGAGAGGGGAGCGGGCAGGGTGAGGAGGCTGGGAGGGCCAGGCAGCAGGAGTGCGGGGGAGGGGCGCTGCAGTTACACTAAATGACTAATGTGCATTATCCTAATTATAGCGGAGCAAGCTGAGCCTTCCCACTGGCGCAGTCGCCTGCATCTCCTAATAAACAATTAGCCTGCAAACAACAGAAAAGGAAAGTGTGTGTGTGTGT
>PVLD010025039.1:0-24397 GCA_004027595.1 Dinomys branickii | reverse complement strand
ATGATTCCTTCTCTTTGGGAGAATGTCCCTTAAGCTTTCTGCTGAGAGTTCCGCTTAAAAGGCTGTACAGATATTGGTTAGATACTCCCTACCTAGTGACCTGGGTGAGGTGTGTAAGACTGCTCCCCCACCCTCCCAGGGTTCCCTGCAGGTATAGGGATGGATCTCCTCCCCCACTCGGTGATCTGGTGGCGAGCGCTGATATCTCACCAGTTATTGGAGTCCCTGCAGGCATGAAGGTTCCAAGGTGCCAGTCTATCCTTTGGGGCTTTCTGCGCGGCCCGCCCGATGCGCACGAAACGTGAGACCGCTGGGCGTTGCCGCCGCCAGAGAGCCGATCTCTGTCGGGAGTCGCCGGAGAGCTGCGCCGGGTCGGGGGGTGGGAGGGATCGAGCTGTCTGTATTCTCGGGGCGCTAGGACCCAGCAAATCTTTCTCTCCGCTTCCGGCGGCGTTTGGGGCCCTCTGCGCGGCTCACCTGACACGCGCGAAACATGGACCGCCGGGCGTCTCCGCCGCCAAGAAGCCGATCTCTGTCGGGAGTCGCCGGGGTGCTGCACCGGCTCGGGAGGCGGGCGGGATCGAGCCGTCCGTGCTCTCAGGGCGCTAGGACCCAGCAAATCTTTCTCTCTGCTTCCGGCGGCGTTTGGGGCCCTCCGCGCGGCTCACCCGACACGCGCGAAACGTGGGATTGCTGGGCGTCTCCGCCGCTAGCAGGCCGATCTCTGTTGGGAGTCGCCGGGGGGCTGCACCGGCTCGGGAGGTGGGAGGGACCGAGGCGGCCGCGCTCCCACTGCGCTTGGACCGAGCCAAGCTTCTTCCCCGCGGGGATCGTCCCTGGCTCCCAGCGTCTGGGGCTTTCCACGTCTCGCCCCGGCAGCCTGATCCGCCCTACCACATCTCCCCTGGCATCTCAGAGAAATACGCCCAGTTTAAACTTCCCAGCCGAGGTCCCGGCATTCACGCTCACCAAGTCTGTCTCGAGCTGGTGGTGTTTATTAAGGAGGTTCGCTCCCTTGCTGCTCACCTGGTCGCCATCTTCCCCGGATCTCCCCCTGGATTCATTTTCAATGAGCTCTGCATGAGCTGGATCCGCCTGTCTCCAGGGAAGGGTCTGAGTAGGTCACAGCATTAGATATGATAGTGGTAGCACATAGCACACAAACTCTGTGACGGCCAATTCACAATCTCCAGAGACAATGGCAACAACACACTCTGTCTACAAATGGACACACTGGGCACCAAGGACACACGTGTTACTATGTAAGAGAAAGTGAAGGGACATCAGTGGGAGCCCGGGCACAAACCTCCCTGCAGGGGCACTCATGACCAGCAGGGGGAGCTCGAGACCACAGCTCAGAGTCTCCCCCAGAATAGTTTACAGCAATGTGCAAAGAAAATAGTAAAGGATAGGGAGAAGAGGACAGGCCTGGATCTCATGCAAAGGAAGCGTACAAAGAGCACCGGCACATGGTGAGGAGGGGGAGGGGGAATAAGTAGAATCAACCTTGGGCATCTAGAGGAGCCAAACAACCTCTATTAATGCAAACATTAATGTTCATAATATGAGCTAAGCGAGATTAATATCAAGAAGAATGGAAAATTAAATGGGGAAATGGGAGCGGGGAGAATGGAGGGGAGAGGACCAGAAGGGCATTTTTAAAAGGAACAAGCTGTAGCGCGTGCATGTAACCACTGCCCGTGAAGACTGGCAAGTGCATGGACTGCAAATACATTATCATTCAAATTAAAAAATAAATAAAATCAGGTGAAATGTGTTTTCCTGTCCAGAATGCACATTCTCCACATAATACGTACCCCCAATACTATAAATTCATATGTCTTTCTTTACCTCGAAGTCTCAGACAAGAATTAATAGTACTAGTGTAGCAGTAGTAGCAGCAGCAGTAGTAGTAATTCTTGTTGTTGTTATGTGACTAGAACTCATTCTCAACTGCAGAAATCTAAATATCACTTGTGTCAAAATAACTGCTGTGTTCATCTGGCCCAAGTCCTGGCGAAGCTCAGGGGACCCTGGTAACTGTCTGGATGGAGGTTGGATCCGCAGTAAGGGGCAGCCACGTGAGCCCAGATGCAGTGCTCCTCACAGCCCAGGGATGTGCTGTTCCTTCAAAGGGTGTCAAGGACACCCAGTATGATCAGGCTTCTCAGGAGCTGGCCCTTCCTGGGTCCCAGCACAGGAGCAGCTGTGCTGAGGCCCTGGGGAAACTTTAGCTGCTCAGACCATGGGTGCCCCTTACTCTCCATCCTCCTGGGACCCATTTCTTGAAGTGCAGTAATAATGGGCACTGTGTGTCTTTCATTATATCTTCTTCATGCAATCTTGACTAGTAACATTCTATACCTGTAAATCTGAAAAAAAACCCCTGTAAATCACTTACAAACTGATGTAATAATTAAGGTGCCAACAATTTTACCAATTATAAATTAAAAAGATCTTCTGAGTATATGTCATTAAAAACTGTAACCATTATACGATGTCATTACAAATCGTTTTTCTCAATCCCAAAGGGACGCCGAACATTTTTAGCCATTGCTTTCTCTTCTTGCATGCCCCATGCCCTGACCAACTCAAAATGAATATAAATCCATTTCTGCCTTTATGGATCTGCTATTTCTGGAAAATTTTCTTGAGTTTCAAATCATAAAGTGTTTTATGTAAATTCAATGCTTAGCAAAATAATTTCAGGTTTTTTGCATTTTATGTCACTTTCTGTGGTTAGGATGAATATTTCAGGCAATATACACAGTGACGTGGATGTGGGAAAGTCACAGTCCTTGAAAATGGTGATGAGATTGAAAGATTTCATATTTACTGTACAAATAGTTTAGTATCGTTTGAAATTAAGGCAAGGAATTCCTTGTCTGATTTTATCATTGAGTAATTAACCAAGAGGTTTGAAACTGCACATTTGCACAAAATTGTGCAAGCTGAGATTTCTATACAAATTCTTTACAGTAACTGAAATTTAGAAATGACCTGCAGTCTACCAGTTCACTGAGGATAATCAAATAAACTATGTCCACACATGGGATATTTCTCACCCATAGAAGAAATGAAATTTATATGTTAGTTATTGCACAAACATGCACTAAACCATATACTCATAGATGCAAGAAACCCCTCCTATGTGACTATATAGAAATATAATATCAGAAAACAGTTTTACAAGTTCCAGGAACTATGGGAATATGAATTACACCGTGAAAAGTTAGAAATAGTTATACTTTTCTTATGGAAATGAACATACAGATTAAGTGCTATTATCACAGATTCATAATGATTTATTATTCAAAATCCCATTCAATTATATACTTAAAATTTGATCATACTGAATAAAAAGTGGTAAAATTGAAAGTGGTATTGAACAAGATAAAGCAAAGCTCTAACACATAATGCATTTCTGAAGGAAACAAATACTGTCCAAAAACCAAATTGAAAGTTCAAAACATATTGTAAAGTTTTCATAGTCCACCAATGTTAATACCATGCATCGGTGCATAAATATAAAAGACAAGAAATAGCCTGTAAAATGGCACAATATAGTTCATTACTATTGATACAATGATCGAAAACAGGGACCAGAAAGGGTGGAATATCAACTTGAAGGAAAGAGAAACTTAATAATTTGGAAATTGTCTAGACTGACGAAGTTATAAATGACGCAAGATTTACTAGCGTGAACACTGAGGTCATGGGAAGAGACCCTGTGATAGGGAGAGCAGTGTAGACTGACAGAAGTGAGGTGCTGCTCACCAGGAAAACAGAAAAATGACCCAAGTGTATTTATTTATTTTTTATTTATTTATTTTTATTTTAAAGAGAGTAGGAAAAGAAAGAAAAAAAGAACAGTAGCAGTATACCAACACTGCAAACATAAACAAACCAGAGCAAGCACATTAAAAGTGATATAGGGCTTCAAAACAAAATGATAGGAATTAACAGTGGTTGTTATAATACATATTGTTATCATTAATTACATGGGTCAGATTACCAGATGTAAGAATGGAAGTTTGTTCAAATCATTAAAGGGAATAACAAAATAATTATTAGATAAAACATTAGAGATAATACAGAGTTTCACTAGACAAGATGGTTGGAATTCACCAATCATTGTTCCATTGCATATTGTTGTCTTCATATCAGTTGCTTAGATTATCAGATATAAGTGTGAAAAACTGGTCAGAACATAGAAAATTTTAAGCATTAACTGATCCTTTCAATATACCATCAGACATCAGCAGTACAGTTACCCCATATACATATTGCCTTCCTTCTTTCTTTTTCCCCTCATCCCAGTTGTTCCTTCCTTTGAGAAATTTCTTTCAAATTCATATCATTTATTGTACATTTTAGGATTTACTTACTCTTTCAGGTTCCTACGCCAGGGAGACAATATCATGTTTACACATGTGGGTCCGATTTATTTCACTAATGGTTATGGTCTCGAGTTGCACCCATTTACCTATAAAAGCCTCAAGTTTATCCTTTTTATAGCTGAGTAATACTCCATTGTATAAAAATACCACATCTTTTTAGTCCATTCCTCAGTGGATGGGCATTTGGGCTGTTTCCAAGATTTAGCTATAACAAACAGTGCTTCTATAAACATGGGTGCACACATATCACTGTGGTATAATGTTCTTAATTCTTCTGGTAAAAAACACAGAAGAGTAATAGCTGGGTTAAGTGGGACTTCTAATCCTAGTTTTGTGAAAAATCTCCACACTGATTTCCACAGTGGATTCACCAATCTACATTCCCACCAGCAGTGGAGTAGGGTTCCTTTTCCTCCACAGCCACTCCAGTATTTGCTATTGAGTAATTTCTTGATGATAGGCATTCTTTCTGGGGTGAGATAGAATCTCAGTGTTGTTTTCAATTTGCATGTTGAACATTTTTTCATGTATTTATTCACCATTAGTATTTCTTCATCTGGGAAGTGTGTATTCATTTCAGATGCCCATTTTTGGATTGAGTCTTTGAATTTTTGGGGCCTGATTTTTAAAAATTCTTTATATGTTCTAGATAGAAGTCCTGTGTCTGAGGGGCAGTTGGCTAAAGATTTTTTCCCAATTCATGGGTTTTCTTTTTACTCTATTGGTGATTTCTTTTTTTTTATTTTTTAAAAAATAAAAGCACAGAAACATGTTAACACACAGACACAAATTAGCATAAAAATAGTACAATGAAAACTGATCTACAGACAAGGTGACATGGACTCAACAGTGGTTGTTGCTTTACCTATTAATATCTTCAAAGTGTATACATATGAACCCAGATACAGACATGCAAAATTGGTCAGACAATTAATCCTCTCACCAACAGAAAAACACAAAAAACAAAAAACCAAAGGAAAAAAAAACCGCCAATAGTTGCTGCTTTGCATATTGATATCTTCGAAGTGTGTGTTCAGGATAATACATACAGACATACAATATTAATCAAATAACCCGTCATCAATTATTCCTTAGCATTAAGTGATATAACACAATAGTAGAACCATGTTAGCCCTCTTGCATATATGTATATTCATATATACCTACATGCATTTTTGTCTCTTTCTTTTCTCCTTTCCCTCGTCCCATCTGTTCTTTGTTTTTGAACAGATTCACTTCACGTTTCTTAGTTTATATTCCCACCCTCAGGTTCTTATACCAGTGATACAATACGTTGCCTGCACATGTACCGCTGATTTATTTCACTTATGAGTATGGACTCCAGTTTTGACCACTTGCCTACAAAGTCCCCAAAACTGTCTTTCTTTATAGCTGAATAATATTCCATTATATAAAAATGCCACAATTTTTAAATCCAGTCTTCTGTGGATGGACACTTGGGTTGCTTCAACATTTTAGCTATTACAAATTGCGTTGCTATAAACATGGGTGCACATATATCAGAGTGATATGATGTTTTCAGATCTTCTGGGAAAATACCCAGAAGAAGAATAGCTGGTTTGAATGGAACCTCTAGACCTAGTTTGCTGAGAAATCTCCAAACGGTTCTCCACTGTGGTTGCACCAGTCTGCATTCCCACCAGCAGTGTAATAGAGTCCCTATTTCTCCACAGCCTCGCCAGCATCTGTTATTGGATGACTTTTTCATACTGGCCAGTCTTACTGGGGTGAGATGAAATCTCGATGTTGTTTTTATTTGCATTTCTCGAATGACAAAGGATGTGGAACATTTTCTTATATATTTATTTGCCATTTGTATTTCTTTATCTGAGAGATGTGTATTCATCTCAGATGCCCATTTCTGCATTGGGTCTTTGAATTTGGACAGCTACATGTTTTTTAATTCTTTGTATGTTCTAGATAGAAGACCTTTGTCTGAGAGACAGCCAGCTAGGATTTTTTCCCAATTTGTGGGTTTTCTTTTTACTTTGCTGGTGATTTCTTTAGATATACAAAAAATTTCAGTAGAATGAGGTCCCAATTATTGATTCTTTGAAAGGTTTCCCTTGCAGTTTCATTTTTGATCATGAACTCTCTGCCTACTCCTATGTCTTCAAGATTTTTACCTACTTTCTCTTCCAATAGATTTAGAGATTCTGTTTTAATATTGAGGTCTGTGATCAACTTTGACCTGAGTTTGGTGCATGGTGATAGACTGGGGTCTATTTTCAGTTTTTGGCAAGAGGCAAGCCAGTTTTTCCAGCACCATTTACTGAACAGGCCTTCTTTTTTCCAGTGGGATTTGCTGACCCCTTTGTCAAATATTAGGTAGCTGAGTGGGCTTTTCGTTATGGGTGCATCTTCCAGTCTATTCCATTGATCCTCAGGTCTGTTTTTTAGCCAGTACCAGGTTGATTTTATTACAGTAGCTTTGTAGTATAATTTCAGGTCAGGGATTGTGATTCTACGTGACTTGTCCTTATTGCCCAGGATTGCTTTTGCTATTCTGGGTCTCTTCTGGTTCCAGATGAATTTGAGGCATATTTTCTCTATATCTGTGAGGTATGCTAACGGTAGTTTAATGGGAATTGCATTGAATCTGTACAACAGTTTTGGTAGTATGGCCATTTTTACAATGCTAGTTCTTCCTAACGATGAGCAGGGTATGTTTTTCCATTTATTGAAATCCTCTTCAATCTCCTTTTTCAGAGGACAGTAGGTTTCACTGAATAAATCTTTCACATTCTTTGTTAGATTGATTCCTAAGTATTTCAGTATCTTGGTTGCTATTGTAAAGGGTATGGTTTCCTCAATTTCTCTCTCAGTCTGTTTGTTGTTCGTGTATAGGAATGCTATTGATTTTTGGGTGTTGACTTTGTATCCAGCTACGCTGCTGAATTTGTCAATTAATTCCAGGAGTTTTCTCGTGGAGTTTTTGGGGTCCTCCATGTATAGTATCATGTCATCTGCAAATAGTGATTGTTTGACTTCTTCCTTTCCTATCCTTATTCCTTTTTTTTCTCTCTCTTGTCTGATTGCTCTGGCTAGTGCTTCCGGAACTATGTTGAATAGGAGTGGTGACAATGGACATCCTTGTCTTTTCCCTGACTTTAAAGTGAAAGTTTTCAGTTTATGTCCATTTAGTATGATGTTGGCTGTTGGTTTGTTGTAGATGGCTTTGATCAGATTGAGGTATATGCCATCTATTCCTATTTTTTCTAAGGTTTTTAACATGAATGTATGTTGGACTTTATTGAAAGCCTTCTCTGCATCTATTGAGATGATCATGTGGTTTTTGTCTTTGACTGTATTAATATAGTGTATTACATTAATTGATTTGCGAATATTGAACCATCCCTGCATTCCTGGAATGAATCCTACCTGGTGGTGGTGTATAATTTTCCTTATGATTCGCTGTAATCTATTTGCCAGTATTTTGTTGAGTATCTTTGCATCTATGTTCATCAGCGAGATTGGCCTGTAGCTCTCTTTCTTGGTTGGGTCTCTCTCTGGTTTTGGTATCAGTATAATACTTGCCTCCAGAAATGTGTTGGGGCGAGTTGCTTCCTTTTCGATTTCATTGAAGAGTTTGAGGAGTGTTGACATTAGACCTTCTCTAAATGTTTTATAGAATTCTGCTGTGAATCAATCAGGGCCTGGGCTTTTCTTTGTTGGTACGTTTTTAATGACGTTTTCAATCTCATTAATTGATATTGGGTTGTTCAGGATTTTTACATCTTCCTGATTCAATTTTGGCAATTTGTACCTTTTTAGGAACCTGTCCATTTCTTCTGTATTTTCTATCACATGGGAATACAGAGTTTCAAAGTAGGTATTAATCATCTTTTGCATTTCTTTTGGATCTGTAGTGACTTCATCCTTTTCATTCCTTATTGCATGAATTTGACATCTTTCCCTTCTTTTTTTGATAAGGTTGCCTAGGGATTTATCAATTTTATTTACTCTTTCGAAGAACCAAGTCTTTGATTCACTAATTTTTTGTAGAATTTTCTTCATCTCAATTGCATTAATTTCTGCCCTGAGTTTTATAATCTCCTCCCTTCTTTGGGCTCTTAGTTTGGCTTGTTGCTCTTTTTCTAAGAGTTTGAGGTGTATCATTAGGTTATTTATTTGATCTCTTTCTATTTTGTTTATATATGATTTCATTGCTATAAATTTCCCTCTGAGGACTGCTTTCATTGCATGCCACAGATTCCGGTAGGTTGTACTTGAATTTTCACTAATTTGTAGGTAATTTTTAATTTCTTCTTTAACTTCTTGTGTGACCCATTGGTTATTCAGGAGGTTGTTGTCTAATTTTCGCGTGTTTATGTGGTTTTTGGAGTTGTCTTTGTCATTAATTTCCAATTTTATTGCACTGTGGTCCGATAATATGCATGGGATAATTTGAATTCTTTTGCATTTAGGTAGATATGCTCTATGGCCTAGAATATGGTCTATTTTGGAGAAAGACCCATGTGCAGCTGAGAAAAATGTGTATTCTGATGTTCTGGGGTTGAATATTCTGTATACATCTACTAAGTCCACTTGTTCCTACTTTTGGTTCAGGTCTGTTATTTCTTTGCTGAGTTTCTGTCAGGTTGACCTGTCTCTTTGCGTCAGAGGGGTGTTTAGGGCCCCTATTACAATAGTGTTATTAGTTATTTGATTTTTTACATCTGTCAAGATTTGACTTGTAAAGTTAGGTGCTCCATGGTTTGGTGCATAAATGTTTAGGATTGTTACCACTTCCTCTTGCAGCTTTCCCCTAACTAGTATGTAATGGCCTTCTTGATCTCTTTTGATGGTTTTTGGTTTGAAGTTTACATTGTATGCAAACATAATAGCTACCCCTGCTTTTTTCTGGGGACCTGTTGCATGGAGAATTGTTTTCCAACCTTTAACTTTCAACCTGTGGATTTCCTTTTGAGTAAAATGTGTTTCCTGTATACAGCATATCGTTGGATTGTGTTCCTTAGTCCACTCTTCCAATCTTTTCCTTTTGACTTTTGAATTGAGGCCATTTACATTAATGATTATCATGGTTATATGTTGGCTTATTTTAGTCATGTTATTTACTTGATGTTTTTCTTCATTTGCTGTTTACTTGCTTGTTCCGTTTAGGGAGTTATTTCTAATGCTGTTCTTGGAATTGTGGTCTCCTTTTTCTCTGTGTGGAATATCTTTTAGTGCTGTTTGCAATGCTGGTTTGGCACTCATGAAGTTCTCCAGTTGTTCTTTGTCGTGGAAATATTTTATTTCTCCATTGAATTTGAGGGATTGTTTTACAGGATACATCAATCTGGTTTGGAAGTTGTTTTGTCTCAGAATCTGTAATATCTCACTCCAAGCTCTTCTTGATTTCATGGTTTCCGTTGAGAATTCTGCTGTTGTTCTGATGGGCTTTCCTTTATAGGTGATCTGTTTCATTTCTCTAGCAGCTTTTAATATTGTGTTCTTTTGCTGGATATCTGGGATCTTGACTATTATGTGCCTGTTTGTGTTTTTCTTTGGGTTATGGATCATTGGGTTTCTATATGCCTCGATTAACTGAACTTCAGTATCTTTTACCTTGTTTGGGATATTTTGTGCTATTATTTCAGCAAATATTCTTTTTATATCGTTTGTGAGGTCTGCTGTTTCACGCACTCCTATAACTAGAATATTGTTACGTTTTGCCTCATCTTGGAGCTGCTGGATTGATTTTTCTTATGTCTTTGATGATATTATGATATCATGATATTATCACGCTCATAGGCTGCCATGCTCTCTTCAAGTTCTGAGATTCCATCTTCGGTTTCATTTAAGTGGTTATGCATGCTTTAAGTGTAAGTTTTTAAATCCTCGCATTCTCTTTGTACCTGTTTCATTATTGGTAATTCATTCCTAAATTGCTCTTGTAACGTTTCCATTTGTTTCCTATTTTCTTCTAGTCTTTTGTCTATTTCTTCTCTATGTGTACGGAACATTTCTTCCATCATTTTTTTCAGCTTGATTTTTGTGTGGGAGATCATTGCAGGTATTTGGCTTATTTCTGCTTTAAGCTCTTTTATGGCCTGTTGGATTTGTTTCATTTCGGACGGAATCGTTTCATAACTTGCAGGTATGTGGCTTCCTGGTTCCCCTGTATCCTCGCATTCAAAACTTTTTCTGGGTGGGGTTGAGTTTTGAGACTGCGTTTTGTTCCTCTGTTTTCCCATTTTTGGGTATCAGATTCAAAATGTGGAGCTATAAATTCCCCAGGCAGTTCAGCAGGCAAAGGTCTGCTGCAGAGGCTGCTCCAGTGATTTCTTTTCTTTGGGAGAATGTCCCTTAAGCTGTCTGCTGAGATTTCCGCTTCTACTCCCTACCCTGAGACCTGGCTGGGGCGCATGAACAGCTCACCACCCCAGGGACCTTACAGGCAGGGGGCCACTCAGGTGTTCCTCCCTGGGTGGAGCTCCTCCTCCCCTTACAAATTCCATCGTGGCGCCCTGCCAGCTCTTCCAACCAGGGGATCCTGCAGTCAGTAAATCTGCTTGGATGCCCCTCTCTGGGCGGAGCTTCTTCCCGACTCAGTAAAAACCAGTGAGGGCACCCAATCAACTCACCCTGGGATCGTGCAGACAGGAATGCCACTCAGATGTATCTCCCTGGGTCAAGCTTCTTCCCGACTCAGAAATCCTGTTGTGGTGTTCACTCGGCTGTCCCATTCCGAGATCCATGCTGGCAGGAGATCCTCGCGCTCCCTGCCGCTTTTCTGTCTCCTCAGCTTTCTCGCAGGAGTTGCCGACCGCAGGTCCCCTGGCACCGGCTGCGGGGGCGGGGCTCTGAGCGGGATCCCGGCCCGCTGTCCAGATTGGTGCAGTCTGCCCGAGGATTGCGTTCTCTCAGTTTACTCTGCTGTGCTGCCTCCAAGAGATCCTGGCTACCGCCGCCTCCGAGCCGATCATGTTCAGGAGCTGGGAGGGTCTGCCCTGCCGCAATCGATCTCTCGGTTGTACGCGGATTCAGCAGAGCTGCGGCCCAAGCGCAGCACAGATTGCCTCGGGCACTGAGCTCTCAGGATCGGCCCACTTCTCGCCGCAGCTTATCCAGCTGACCCTTTAATGCTCAGGCTGTGGAGAGCAAAACAATCAGTTGAAATTTCAACCCAAGTGTGTTTAGAGTCTGCCATACTCACTACAAAATGAGAGTGTGCAGACCTGAGAGCTTGACAGGGTCATACATGGAAGACATGTGACCTCAAGTCTTATTTCTCAGGATTTCTTCAAGTGTCTCCTAGGAATATTTTGGAGATACCTTCAGTCACCACACACGTGGCTCCTGTTTGTCCCAGAGCAGTGTGGGCCACAATGACTGACACTACAGAGTGCACAGACCGTGTATATTCATGTGTCTGTGGGGCGCTCACTCTGCAGGTGTACATAGGCCAAGAGCTGTGGTGCATGGATGCCTCCATCTGGCTTTCACAGCAAGACCCAAGCATCTTTAGGCACAGACAGGAGCCACTGCAGAAGGAAAGCAACCACAGAGACTCCCCACAGTGGCAATTGCAGCACAAGCTACGGTGAGAGCCACCAGAGAGGAAATGACGCATACTGCATTGTACACCTGTGTTGACCCATTTGTTGCAAGACGCCTGGCGTGCAGGGCCATCGCCATAAAAGGCTGCTGTGGGAGACTGCAGGCTGCAGCTCGCATCCCTATGGACTCTTGTCACAACTGCACTGCTCAAAACATGTGGATGAAGCTTACAAAATGTTGCCTCCTTTTGGCGTAAAGTCACAGTGACATGAAGTCAAGGATGACTCTGGATCATCAAGGAGAAATGTTGGTCTAGATGAGTTTGGGTTGTTGTTGATATTTGTTTTCCTTTCTTTCAGCTCTTTGATTGGGAATGTGCACCCTATGCCACACATACCACTTTATTTAGGAAGCCCTTGTTTAATTTTAGTAATATAAACTGAGAAGAGTCATACACAAAATCTCACCCATAGTTTATTTAGATGTTGTTTACATCACGCTTTTGAATTGGTGCCAGAGTGATTTAAATTGTTGGGGCCATCATGAAAGAATAATATGATTTTAGTAAGAGAAAAATCAGGATAGAGAACAGGATGGACGGCTGTGACTTGAGAGCATGAGTCTCTCCCTGCTTTTATATTGGAGCTCATGCAAACCCTGGAGGAGATCATTGACCTGTGGTGTCATTTACGGGAAATTTGCTCAGTGGTACCTGGGATCCTGGATGGGATAAGGGCTCTGAGACTTGAACTGATCCTTTGATTTATCTCCCTGCAGTGGAGGGACGCAGTGTGCATCTCTTCTGCCACCTGAGGGTGCAGAACCTAGACAAGGTTTGGAAGCACACAGCCGCTTCCTGCCAGAGCCCAACTCTGTCATTGCCTGTTTTTGATTTGTGAGGGTCTGGAAATTCAAGAAAAACATGTATTTGAGGGAAGTTGCTCTTTGTCGGGTACTTTTAGAGCAGCTCTAATAGACACATACACCCCCTAATTTTGTGCATCTGTTATGTTAACATTCTGAGGATTCAGCACACTCTGCCTTTAGTCATCCATGAATTGCTCCCAGGTTAATCTTCTGAGCACACGGCATAGAGTGACCTGAGCTCCAGGTGGATACGTGTTGGTTCTATTTATTATGTAAGCCTTGTATCCCCAGAGTCCCTATTTTTATAGCCCTGTACCTTCATTTCTTTGATGTTCTTACAAATTTGTTAATTTAGAATTAATTCAGTTTTTTGTAATGGTTGTACTGTTCATTACAACAAAAATCAAACTTTTAATGTGTTCTTATCACAAGAAAAAGATTGGCTTTCTTTGTAATAATGAGAAGTTTAGAACATTTAAATAGGCATTCACAGATTAATCGAGGAATAAAACTGAAGTGCTTCGTATTCTCATTCTGTTTGACTGTTAATTTTGTTTTGATTTTACCGGGGATGAAAAGGCCTCACAGTCAACAGGCAAGAAACATATCAGGGAGCTGCATCCCCAGCTCTGTTTTCAGATATTTGGAAATTAATCAGCATAAATGTCCACGAATGCTGACTCACATAATATGTGTAGAAATTTCAAATGAACTTCACGTTAAACATGACCATTGTTATAGGCTGTGACTCTTTGTATAAATGTTGAAATATGAAAGTCAATGTGATGCAGCACGAGGATATTCATGAGCTGCCTGGTGACGAGATGCAGGAGGGAGTCAGCGGGAGGGAGTGTTGCACAGGAGCCACAGGACACACTGCAGGGTGACACGCATGCTCCCTGCTGTGATAGTGTGCAGCTATGCAAATATGTGTGTCGCAACATTTCTCAGGAGCTCACTTTGTATATAGTAAGGTTATGTGCTACATCTGATGAAGCTGTCACAGACAAACAAATCTCAATATAGTAATAGAGTGAGAGCATTAATGACAAGTAAAAATGAAAGATTCACATGAATGCAGGTTCTATTTTCTCTAAGCAAACATAGAATGCAGCAAAGCCATACAGGTTCTCGCTACAGGAAGAGGGGAATAGAAACATCACCAGGTGCATGTTCTCTGTCCAGGAGCTGGAAGAGGAGGCAGTTTGTTCACAACTTAGGGGAGTGTAGGCCCAGACTGTGGGGAGGACACTTATAGTATATCAGCTCTCCTGTAGGACAGGAAACTGCTTCTGACACTTTCATAATTTAACTAGTTCCAAAGCTGACAAATGTAATACAAAAATGCACATTATGTGCACGAGAAAAACAAAAGTAGAGAAAGAGATAAGTACCAAGAAATCGTACAATGAGTTTTCAATGAACAGCAGGAAATCATTATCACGCATATGTGTGGTTCCTGCGGGCAGAGCAGAGCTGACGTTCTCACACATAGACCCCTTCTCTCAGGTGTGACCACGGACCTCACCCTCGTGCTGGGAAGCCAAGCACGCCGCTCTCTCCTCACTCTGCTCTGCACCACCAGGACCAACACAGGATCCAGCTGTGACATCTCAGGTGCATCCCTTCTATCCCACCTAGGACATGAACATCTTCAAGAATGTGTATTGACCTGAGATGTCACCTGATACTGTCCATTGCACCTTCTGAATGACAGATGCCTGCAGATCCCTGAAATCTCTGAACTATTTTTTTGGTTTTCTTCTGTATCCTTTATCTGTTATTCCATGTTCAGTCATGATTATGCAAATGTCATTTTTCAATAGTGATTTCAGAACACGGACTCAAGTAAGACTTCAAATTAGGCTACTGAAGGTGCACGTGGGTTTTGTTCCAACCTCTAAAGCCATTGAAAATCATCACCTACATAATCAAATCTACAAA
This sequence comes from Dinomys branickii, assembly GCA_004027595.1. Taxonomy (NCBI): domain Eukaryota; kingdom Metazoa; phylum Chordata; class Mammalia; order Rodentia; family Dinomyidae; genus Dinomys; species Dinomys branickii. The sequence goes on along the minus strand of PVLD010025039.1, from coordinate 9,659 downwards.
AATGGGGGAAAATGAATATCCTGATGTTTTCACAGGTCCATGAAAGAAATTAAATTGCGGATTGACTCATCACAAAGAAGCCTGGAGAGACAGGAAGATCCAGGCTCACAAGTGAGCCCTGCTTCCTGGCACAGAACCAGGCAGAGGCACACAGTGGGGGTAACGCTGAGAGGGAGATGCTGGATGACTGGAGGACAGCAGAGGAGCAGGGTGAGGTCACATCATGCTTCGGGGGCCACACAGCACACATATTACCTCGAGAAGCCCAAGGATATCCAGGGGAGGATTAAAATTTACACAAGGCTCTGCCAGGGAAAAGGGAAGATTGATCCTTTACAAATGCACCCAGACCCCGCTGCAGAGGGAAGAAAATCAAGGGAAGTCTTTTCCAGAAAATATTCCTACTTGGAAGAAAAGCATTCTCCTAACAACCATCTGTCCTTCAAGGATGACATTAGAAAGTGAAAACAGTTCACAGGAGAAAGAAAGAAAGAAAGTTCTGAGCATCCACAAAAGGAGCAGATGTCAGGGGAAAAAGTCAAACCCCCAGACTGTCTCTGTGATGGTCCCAGGGCCAGGAAATCCTAGGGAACAGAGGATCTCTCGTTGTCATTCCCCTCGGTGTGCAGGGAGTGGATTCCGGTGAAGAACCGCAGGCCCAGGTCCACCTGAGAGGAGCCGGCAGGGGAGCCCAGGCAGCCGAGGAGACAGGGGAGAGCACAGCACAGCCCTTGCAGCCTCTGCCTCCACCACCTGCCCGACCCTGCTCGGGTGTCCAGGGATGGAACTGGGCCCAAAGAGGTCATGTTGGATAATCTTAGAGAGAAACCCTGAATTCCCTTCACAACATCTACAAACTGCTTCACAGTAACACGTAAAATAATGCGATTGTAATGCTTATGACTCATGCAGTATATTTCTTGTAGATTAGAAATTAACACATTTTATTACAAATTCCACACAATTTATATTTAATATTTCCTAAATTTAACTACACCGTCACTAAGAAGACTAAGCTCGAAGGAGTTCATCTGCATTCATGGTCTATATTGTGCTTCCAGGCCAGGGATATAGCTCAGTGGGACAAATGCCTGCCTGGCAAATGCAAGGTCCTGGATTCGATTTCTGGTACCGAAATAAAATTGTGCTTCAGAGAAATGTGGGGAATGGAGCAGGAGGAGCACAGAGCTCCTGGGGCCCCCCACCAGGCAACCTGACCTTGGCATGAACCCGCAGGTTCTGCTTCCAAAGCAGACAAATAGCACTAATGGCAGTGGTGATGGCACTGGTCATTCGTGCCCATCTGCTGAGAAGGTCACATAACAGAGCTGCTCTGGAACCCGGTATTGACTCCTGTTCCCCCTGGAGGTCGGAATGCGCAGTCCCCTCGCTCAGGGTCACCAGGTAAAGCGGGTGGAGCTGGGCTCCGCTCTCCATCCTGAATTACTCCTGACTTCTCAGCCCTGTTTCCTGATTCAGAGAAATCGATAAGGGCATCAGCTCATGCAGGAATTGTTTAAGATCTAACTGATGACCCTGGAAGATTCCTTCTGTCCATGGGGTCCTTGGTAAGTATGTAAAGCATTTGCTATGTAACTCAGTACCAAGAAATCATGAGAGTCCTTGCTGCATTGAAAAGCATTTTATGGAATCCTCAGCGCACCAATAGCAATTAAGAACTAGACAACTCAGGCTAAAATGTGATTGAAAAGTTGGAGTTAAGCTTTAATTTTAAGGACATCACCTTCATGGGCATGGGGTTCATAATGCATAATTGTTTAGAAAGGGACAATGATAACTAGGTAAGCATGTGGAATTTAAGAATAACCTGCAGGAAGCAAGAGGGAAGGCTGAGCCTAGATGGGGAATGACCTTCCAGTGGCTACACAAGGTCATGTGGTTACAGGACACAACACGGAGGGCTTCCTTCTCTTCCCCAATTATTAGAAACATCTCTGTGAGGTAAACACAGAACACACATCCTTGTATCTATTATCTGCTGGAGCTGGTCAGGTGGGACTTGGCTCACAGGAGGCCTTAGAGCAGGAGGCAGGAGGACCTCTCCTGACAGCAACAGTGAAGGTGAAGCGAGCTCTCAAGCAGCATGGAGAGACCCAGAGGATGGAGACTGGGGAGGGGAAGAGGGAGCTGTGCTCATATCAGTGCTGAAGCAGCAGCACCAGAGCCCATGTGTGAGGGAGGAGTCGGGCTGTGGCACAAAAACGGAGACGGGGATTGAGGAAGCTGATGAGGGGTCGAGAAGGGGCTCATCACTGCCTTGCTTCCTCCACTGTGAGATCAACTTCCCACTGATCACAACTTAAACACCATTTGATTCAGGAGAAGAGATTCATCTCAGAAGCACGAGAACCAGAAAGACCCTGGGCTGCCTCACTCACCATAAAGGACAGGGGCCTCCCACATGCAAATTAGTCTTCTAAATCTAGATAAAACTTCCCTGCTGGACTGCTGGGGCTCACAGCTCCTTCCTCAGACACAGCTAAGATCCCTGGAGAAGGCAGAGCTGTGGTCTAGAGTATGAGATTGCTGGGTCTTCTCCTGTGCCTGGTGGCAGGTCCCCGTGGTGAGTGTCCTTAATGTCAGACATGGGTCCATGGGAAGATTTTTGAAAGCAGATGGCTAATGGAAAGTGTTTCCTTGTTTCCAGGTGTCCTGTCCCAGGTGCAGCTGCAGGAGTCCGGGCCCGGCCTGGTCAAGCCCTCGCAGCCCCTGTCCCTCACCTGCACGGTCTCTGGCTACTCCATCAGCACTGGTTACTACTGGAGCTGGATCCGTCAGCCCCCGGGAAAGAGCCTGGAGTGGATGGGGTACATAAGCAGCGGTGGTAGCACTAGCTACAGCCCATCCCTGAAGAACCGCATCTCCATCTCCAGAGACACAGCCAAGAACCAGTTCTCTCTTCAGCTCAACTCGGTCACCCCGGATGACACGGCCACATATTACTGTGCAAGAAGCACAGTGGTGTGATTCAAGTGGGAGCCCAGACACAAACCTCCTTGCAGTGGCACTTAGGACCAGCAGGGGGCGCACAGTATACACGAGTGTAAGGAACCAACTTCCCAGCAAATGTGGAGAAAATTTGGGAGTTTTTCTCTCCAGTTGATTAGCATCTCCCACAGGGGCCCCAGGCACAAAGATTCGAAGGGTCTTCTATGTTTCTGATCACACAATGTTATTTTTCTATGAACTCAGTCTTTTCTGTGTACATGTATATCATGATTTGTTGCATAGTAAATTTTTTTCAATGAAACTACTGATTACAACTCAACTTACTGTGGAGTCTCCTTAGATTTCAGGTGCAGAAACAGTTAATCATGACAATTATTACCTTGTTGACTGCAAGTCTGCCCCCCCACCTTCAGTTTTGTCTCTGGAGCCCCTCATTTTGAAGAGCTCCTCCCAATTCTGGTTTATGCAAACCCTTGTATTCTGAGTAAATGGACAGCATTCTCCATGCTGATGTGGGTGTCTGTATGTTAGCGGAGCTTTTTAGTTCCCCATCCCCGAGGATACTGGCAGCGCCTCAGGCTTCAGAGTGTGTGTTGATTCTTCAGTGGTAGATTTTCTCCTTGCAAGTAGTTGGTGCAGACCACCAGTGCTGTTACACACCTCACAGCCACAGAGCACTTATCAAAACTTAATTTTTTATATCCAGTTGTAACTAATGTTAGGTCCCAGAGACTGTGATACAAAGCCTCACACCTAGTGCCTGTTCATACTGCACAGTTTATTTACATTATTCTCAATAAATTTTGGACACCACAAGGTGTTTAGGGGCACTGACCTCTAGAAATTTCACATCTGTTCCTTGACTTGGGGACAGTGAGTGGCCTGAGCATGGATCAATGGAACAAAAAGGTGTGCATAGAAAAATTGAGCCAGAGACATAGCCAAGGTCTGCGCATATTAGAAGCGGGAGGTCAGTTATGTCTGTCTGTCCTGAGTCCCTGAGGACAAGACTAGGCCCTGTTCTCACTGTCACTCTTACCTGGTATAAAATAATTCAGAGCCTTGAGATCATAAGAAATTGAGTTGTTGGTAAAATGTTGTTGGAGTGATTCTGTGAGCGTCCAGTTGTTGTGGCAGCTTCTCTATATGTCCACGCACATAAGCAGTTAGTCACTTCATTTGTTGTTGCAAAAGTATGAACATAATTCAGTATTGTATATTAAATCTGGCCAATGACCTTCTTGTTCAGGTGTTTATCTATCCATCTATCTATGCTTCATCATAGTTCTATATTTTTACCTACCGACTATTTTTGTATTCATGTATCATCAATGTAAACATGAATAATTTAAAAATTGTTTATTCAACTACACACCTCTGTATCCCAGCTTTGATGCATGTATTTACCTCTTATCTACACATCTATTATCTGTAATCAATTAGTTATCTCCCCAATATCCACAGGCTAAATATTTCTCCAACAATCATCTAACTATCATTGATGTAGGTTCTATGTACATATCTTACCTACTTTAATGAGATAGGATTAATGAAAAATTGCATGTATTTGATTTATGCAACTTGATGCATTTGGATAGAAACAGGAATACATAGAGTTATGGAATCATTTTGACTGTGAAAGGCAATTGTACATCTTAGCCTCAGAAAACGCTGCTGCACACTGCTTTTCTATTGTGACATAAAAATTCAAAATGCATTCCTCACTAAAAATTATGTATTTTAAAGAACGTTTTTACTTATATGCATGAGTTTCATAGTAGATCTCCTGAATTTAACTTTTTGTCTTTTTGGTCTTTTTGGTCTTTCGCTATGCAGTCCAGGCCGGTCTCGGACTTACTTTTGCAGCCCAGGCTGGCCTCAAAATCACAGTAACCCTCCTGCCTCAGCCTCCCAAGTGCTGGGATTACAGGTGTGCATCATTACGCCTGGCTCTACCTTTCTTGTACAACTGAAATTTTTGCTCTGTGATTAACACGCTGTTTCCCCTCCCGGCAAATGAATGCCAACTATTATTCTACACTCTGCTTCTCTGAGCTCCATTTTATGTTCTCCATATCAGGGTGCTATGGAGATGTCTCTGCCTTTCTATGTCTAGCAGGGTTCCTCAAGAAAGGAGAAACTGGGAGAGTGTAAGAGCGGACAACAGTGGCACACAGGGATTCACCAGGCAATCAGGTTCAGAAACAGCAGAGCAAGTGATGTTCTAGCCTGTGCCTTTGACACAATGTGATGAGAAGATGCTCCTTTCTGTGATTTCTCCCACCAATCCACATCCTTACCTGGGAAAGCACTGGGCAAACCTGAATTGAGACACACTCAGCACAGTGTCTGCAAGAGACTCCCCTGATGCTGGCTCCTCAGGCTACAAACAGTGGGAGCACTGCTGACACGGTCACTGAACCTCATCAGATCCTGTGAGCGAGGTAGGTGTCCTGGGAACACAGACTTGTGCACCTCACTGACAACCAAAATACAAAAATGCATCTTTCTCTAATTTATTTTATTTTTTTCCTTTTGTGATAGTGTCTCGCTATGTAATTCAGGCTGGCCTTGAACTCACTTTGTAGCCCAGGCTGGTCTTGAACTCACAATGATCCTCCTACCTCAGCCTCCTGAGTGTTGGGATTGCAGACATGTGCCACCATGCCTGGCTCACATCTTTCCCTAATAATCAGAATACACAGAAATCAAGAAGTGAAAATTTAAATGCTATCATTTGGCATTATGCCTACTGAGATGGTAACACGTGTTATTTCTCCTTCAAGTATTTTGCACTGAAATGCTTTAGACAATTTAGTTCTAAAAGGAGGGATACTTCAAGAACAAAAAAAGAGGTCAGTTCCTCTGGAAATTCAGAATTTCATTTGTCACCAGACCAATTTAGCTTTCTCATACCTTTGAATCAAAAGAAAAAGAATAATGTCCCAGTGTGGGCTGGAATGATTGACTCTGAGTTCCAAGAAAACCCACCTGGCACTCCACAGAGGGAGCTCGGATAAAACTTCTGGGGCCAGGAGATAAAGTTCTGTACAAGTGAGATCACTCAGACTGATGAAAGACAACTAACGCCCCAGAATGAAATTTTATCAGTGGACTTTTGCATCCTCATGCATGAGTAAAATACAATGATTAGCTGATGGGCTCCTTGGAACCAAAAGCAATGCAGAAAAAGCAATAAAGGAAAACACTTGCAAATACAAGCACATAAACGACTTAGAGGCAGAGACAGGGAGATAGAGATCCAGGGCCACTCTCTCTCTCCATGCCTCTCTGCTGTCCTAGGACTGACTTGTGGCACGTGACCTTATTTTCTCCAGTTTTCTCTATTATGGCAGGAGAGAAACAAGAACAAATATGCTTGTGCAAGTGTGCAAAGGTGATCTTCTGACACGGCAGTACTTAAAGGGTTTTCTGTTTTCTGGGGGGGTGTGACGGAGAATGTTATGAGGTTGACAAAAGTAAAAGGCTTGGCTCCTTGGCTTTCAACCATAAAGTTTACACTTTTCTACAACTATCACCAATCTCTATTTGTTTATTTGTTGGAAGCAGCAATCAAACTCAGGACATTATCCTTGCCAGGCAGCACTGTGCAAAGTCAACAGTCTCTCATGTTTTCCAAATATAGGTCTGTGGAAGTCAGTTTCATCAGCAAAATGGCTCAATGAGGTGGGAATGCGCTGTGTTCCAATCTCCACCTTCCCTCACTTACACTGTCTCAGTCACAGTCCTGGGATTCAATGATACGAGGATGCAGCAAAAAGCTCCCCAGACCTGTGCAGTGAGGCAGACGGTGTGGTCCTCCCAGGAACTGGTAAGGGAGGTAAATGTTTCTATCTAGCTATAGTATGTTTGTTTCTTCTAAAAATACATATTACTGTGCAGTTGTCTTGCCATTAATGACCAAGATATTTTCCATAAAATAACAAAAACCTTTACACTCTGGAATTCACATTTTATAATATATTGGCCAGAAGAATGATGACCTAGTACCATTACTATGATGCTTAACACCATGCTCAGGCTCAGCCTCTCCTCTGTAACTCACATGAGTGTCCCACTCTGTACCAGGGATGCACAAATTCTGCAAAGTTGCCCCTCAGGGAACTGCCGGGTCTTCTTGCAGACACTCTGATGTCCACAGATGAGGACCCACCCTCCTGCTTTCCATGAATATCATGAAAGAGGAACTACTGCAAAGTCAGCAGGAAAAGAAGTAACAGACATTAAGGGAAACATATATGTGGTACCAAAGATAATTTCATAGTTCTCCATGAATAAGTCCAACTACATTACAGCCCTTGAATATATAATGAACTAAAGAATATCAACGGAGGGAAACAGTAGATGAAGTCACATTCCCTAGGGATATTGTTTTGAATCATGATAAATATTTACATACGAACAAGAAAGAAGAAATATTGCATAAAATATTACCTAAGATCCACTTTGATAATCTGAACAGAAGCTAATGGAGAAATAAAAATGTGTTTGAGTTGGCACAGCATAAATTAGAGAGTTCTGATATTATAGAGTGAGGATTTGGTAATTCAGAACAAAGATGATATAGACACACAGGTAGATAAATAAGTAATTCCTAGACACATAGATCTGTAGATAGAGGACAGACAGACAGAGCAATTATGTAAAGATATTATATTATATTGCTACTTACCAAATTTATGTACATTGGACACAAACAAATTACAGCCGCATTTGTGTGTGATAGATCTGTGCAAACCTGCCTGACCTGAGCTGCATCCAGAGTATTTCACAGGTGACCAAGAACCCCCTTCAGTGCACTGTGACCCTCATGAGCACAGGGTAATGCATCTCTGAAGCACAACTAACACCAGAGTTAGAAAAATAGCAACATATTTTAATGCAGGAAAGAGGCTCTGTGAATCTCACTACACGTGTCTGACTCTGTGCTAGAGATCATGAGGGAGGACCTGGGGCCACTGGACTTACACACCGCAGATGTAAACTCTTAATTTCCTTAAATCACTCAGTTGTGCTTCTGAGGAATCATACATTTGTACAACGGAGGAAACACTGCCACTTGTATCACATATTGCTTCACTGAATAAAAATAAAGTTATGAATTATAAGTGACTAACATAACATAGTTACCGAAAATTCTCATTTTACATGTCATTAGTTTCCACAGCATACACCTGCAAACTTACATCTAATGTGGTATTGAAATGTTGCGGCTTCCTGTAAACAGCTGTGTAAATAGCAGGAGGACATGCAAATAGTGCCCCTCTCTCCCTATGTAACCAGCCCAGCCCTGACTCTGCAGCTCTGGTGAGGAGCCCGGCCCCAGATGCCCAGTGTTTCCTCTCAGTGATCAGGACTGAGCACAGACAGCCCACCATGGAGCTGGCATTGAGCTGGGTTATTCTTGTTGCTGCTTTAAAGGGTAATTCATGAAGAAGATACTTCTTGTGTGCATGACAAGAGTGGGTGAAATGGGGGGGCAGAAATGACAGTTTCCTGAGCATCCTATCTCTGTGTTTGCAGGTGTCCAGGCTGAGGTGCAGTTTGTGGAGTCCGGGGGCGGCTTGGTGCAGCCTGAGGGGTCCCTGACACTCTCCTGTGCAGCCTCTGGATTTACCTTCAGTGACTACTACATGATCTGGATCCGCCAGGCTCCAGGGAAGGGGCTGGAGTGGGTTGGTTTTATTAGAAACAAGGCTAATAGTCACACAACAGAATATGCTGCATCTGTGAAGGGCAGATTCACCATCTCCAGGGATGACTCCAAAAGCACAGTGTATCTGCAAATGACCAAACTGAAACCCGAGGACACGGCCGTGTATTACTGTACAAGAGACACACACTGTGGCAACCTCAGGGTGAGCCCACACACAAACCTGTCTGCGGTGATGCTCAAGACCAGCAGGGGGCGCACAGGACACACTGAGTTCCGTGTCAGTGTAGGACAGGTGCCCAGGGTGGACCAGTCTAATTTCCTGTCAGGATGTGAAGTTTCGGGTCCATGTGACATGATCGCAAGCTGACTCTGCACTCATGAGTCAATACTTATCTGTCATGTTCTTGCATTAGAAATTTGATTTCATAGAAAGATATAGTCTCTGATGCACACATGTTCAGAACTCTATTTTGAATTCAAAGTCACTGCTCTCTGGACTCCAGGACTGGAACCTGAGAACCCGCAACCAAGATCCTGAACTTTTTTTCAATAGAAAAGACATCTTAGTGATTTTTCCTTTTCATCACCAGTGGTAGAATAGAGGTACTGGTATTTAGAAGAGAGGTATGAGATAGCCCAGGATCAGGAGCAGATAAAACTTTCAAGAATTAAATATTAAACTTCCTCGCATATATAACTGCTTAAGTCCAACTCAGAGCTCATGTAATTTCATTTGAAATAATTTATTTTTCTTTAGTGTTTATTCTCCCATCTGTTTTTTTTTTTTTATTTTTTTTTTTTTTATTTTTTTTTTTTAAACTAACTGGAAATTGACTACAGGAATAACAGATTAAGTTTTTAATCAAGAAATACCTTGGGTAAGAACAGTGAAGGTTCACGACATTTTAACATGGGAAATTTCCCAGTCCCTAGCCCCAAGCTCCATGAGAATATTCTAATCAGGACTAGATAAGGTGGAAAAACTAGCAGCTTGGCTGCCAGATTCAGCTGG
>PVLD010025038.1:0-24398 GCA_004027595.1 Dinomys branickii | reverse complement strand
GGGGGTTCAAGCTAAGAAAAAATGGAAAATCACAAGATGGGCATTAGGTGGGACAAAACTGTGGTCAACCAGTAAGATTACAAGCATAATCACTGAGGTAAAATTGATTAAATCAGGATCAAATGGGGAAGCAAGTCACATAGCAAATGGGCATGAATACAGAACAGGGACATTCCCTGTAGGGGCTTGGTTTAATGACCCTTTCTGGCTTTTTCAAGGTGATACAGACTTATTTGTCAATCCCTGATGTTTATCCTTAGGGAGGTGCATTTGTTTTATCTTTTGTCTTGAGGTCTGGCCCTCAGCCGGAGGTGTTTGTCTCCCCCACAGTTGCGAGGCATCTCATCTTTTGCACTGGCTCCTTCGAGGGCCCAGTCCTATCTGACTACGATATTTCTATGTAACTCAGTTGCCTACAACATTGCTACATGGAATGCTTTATAAGCAACAGTACAAGATTTATACACATAGGTAGAACCACAGAACCAAATATACAAAGGCCTGGCATTCAATCAATCAAATATAAAAGATAGAAGCGCACACACACACACACACACACACACACACACACACACACACCCGAGGCACACTATAAAAACTAGTGTTAGAAAGGCTGTAATGCTCTGTAGCCTCTGGTGACCTCAGAACTCGCACAGGTCCCCACTGTTTCTCCCGCAACAGGTAACAGTTTTCCAGTTCCGATTCCGCTGCAGATTCTGCTGTTTCCTTACCCAGTTTCCTTTGAGCAGCTTCCTGTGCTCTGCACAGTCTCATTCAGTTTCCACCCAGCCTCACTGTGGCTATTAACCTCACTGGTCCCTGGTGGTCAAGTGGTAGGTGATAACCCCACCTCGTGTGCCATTCTGAGGACCGCTCTGTCCATTTACTCCTTCCTGCTGGTTTCAATTAGGCCAGGACAGTAATGCTTTCTGTGGGACGGCAGGAAGTGATCTCACAGACGCCAAGCTGGACTGTTTTCTCCACTCCCAGTGGTTGCTTGTCCAGGGTATTCAGCTTTACAGTCTCTCTGCAGCCTGTAAATTTAGTGAGATTTAGGGCTCTGCAGAAGAGACCTGTTCTGCATGGAATTTGGTAGCATTTGAGGGATGCGGGAGAGAACTCTCAGGGAGCCCAGCTCAGCCGCGTTGCCGGGTATTTGGAAAGCGCTTGCTGTGGCCCTGCTTAGGGTGTTTTCTCCACTCCTGCACCCTGCATGTCACAGTCACCGCGAGGCCCTGTGGTTCTGTCTCACAGATTTCTCAATTCCTTGGTTCTGGGTCCTTAAGTAGGATGGTGGCTTTGTTTCTGTCCCTGGGGATCCCTGGTCCTACCTTGGTCCCTGCTGTCTTTCTGATTCTCTGGCTTGCACTTGACTTAGTGCCCTGACCTGAGGCAGCCCTCCCTTGTGAACAGCTTACTCACGGGGCTCTGTCTCTGGGTGGGAGGGGAGTTAGGACAGGAGGGCATTGGGTAACTGCTGCTAGTCTGGGCACCAGTGAGTCAGGAAGTTCTGATAAGTCCCCGCAGCTGCCCTGTTACTGAAAACAGACCAAACATGGGAAGAAATGGCACCAAGAAGGTATAGGAGGCAGTTTATTGCATGTGTGGGCCTGACTGGGATCTCTCCCAGAGTCAAAGCCCTGCCTGGCAGGGTATCAGAAGTTTTATGGGGAGGGCAAGCAGGGAGGTACCAGGCAGATTTAGTGCATTATGATTGGAGGGTTGGTGACATCATAGGTTGCCAAAGTTGCCAAGGGAATTTAAACATCTAAAGTTAATTGCAAGGCCATCAGTTAAACAAGCATGGGTTAGACAAAGGAAGAAATGTCCTTTTATCAGGCATGTCAGATATGTGCACCTGGTTTTAGCAGGCACTTTTGGCAGGCTTTCATTTAAAATTTTCATTTCCCTTTCAACCCAGAGTAACTAGTTTCTATTGAGTACAGTCCTTTTTAAAGAACAGAATGCCCTGGCATAATTCAGAATAGGTACTTTTCCTCTGCCCTGCCAAATTATGGGGCCATTTACTCTGAGATCCTTGTTGCTGCCCTGGAGGTAAAACTAACAAGAATGTGAGGGTCCCCCATGACTGGTTAAGTAAAAAGACAGAAGTACAAGTTTAAATACAAACATTATAGGCCTTTTACTTAATTTACTTTTTATACGTTATTTCAGGTAAAGTCATTTTTGCCCATTTGCGACATGATTTATGTTCCAACTTTAATAAAATCCCGGGAACTTGCAAAGCGCACAAGGGACCTGCCAAGTCCCCCTCTCTTTGTGTTTAGTCTTCACCAGAGCACAAGCCCTTGTGACTTACGGACTCTTCTCACCCAGTCTCATCTACTGACTCCGCAGACACTGGGTCATCTCTTCCCTGCCACATTTGTTAGGCCAAGGCCACTGTAAGTGACAAGGTCATGGATGGGCTGTGCTGGGTCAGGAGCTGAGGCAGCTGGGGGTCACGGGCCTTTGTGACAACTCATTGCTCTCGGGCATCACCCTCTTTCCCTTTCCTGCCCCAGACAACCTGCTGTGCTGCTCCCCAGACAAGTAACACCCGAGGGCAGTGGTCCTGCCCAAGCGGGAGGTTTGCGCTGCACTCTAACACCGCAGGAAGCTCTTTTAGTCTTTGGGACCCAGTAGTAAACTCCAACATCATCAGCTTCCACGCTGCTGATTCTTGTGTGCAATCTGTCCCTGACCTGCTGCCACTGATCCTATCTGAAACCCAAAAGTGCTGCTTAGAAATCTTATAAATCATATACTGTGGAACCTGGCCTGGCTTGAGTAGAACACAATTCAAGTAGATGCTTCTTTCACTATGTCGGAGGCTCTGCCTTGACCCGCAGGAGGAGGAGGCCGGGTCTGTAGTGGCGATGGACAGGGAGAGCAGATGCTGGGTCCTCTCAGTATTCCCAGCATACCCCAAGATAATGAAGAAGGGTCAGCTCATTTTCATAATTTATCTTTTTTGTATATTACAAGCTAAATTATTTTTGTGATTTTGGTATATAAAGCAAAATATTCAATTTTTATAAATTAATGAAGTTTATTGGTCCACTTTATAGGTATCCATAGTGATCACAGTCCTCATAGGGTATTTGCACCAGTGCATGATATAACTTGATACTTTTTCCTATTCTCCTCTGTTCAACCCTTAGCCTCTTCTTTACCTATAAAGCTTTGTTTCCAGTTTTCCTTTTCTCATTTTTTTCTTTTCCCTTCCTTCCCCGCTCCCCGCTACCTGGTTCCCCTCCCCATTTGAACATTTCCTTACTATTTCACAATATCTATCACACCTTTTGTTCCTCGTTGACTTTTACTTTCTAACACCAGAGAAATAATGTGTTTGCACCTGAGTGTCCAACTTTCTTCACTTAACAGAATGGTTTCAGTGTGCACCCATTTAGCTAGAAATGTCTCAGATTTTCTTTTTTTGTGGTAGATAATCCACTATTTTAAAAAAACATATAATCTTTATCTATTCATCAGCTGATGGGCATTTGGGTTGCTTCCAAGGTTTGGCTACTACAAACTGTGCTGCTTTTGTGCCATTTTATTTTTCTGAAAAACATAGAACAATTCTTCCTTTCCCTGCTTATCCCTTTTATGCATGTTGGGCAGCCACAATCAGGAGTCCACAAGACAATGGAGATTCCACATGTTACCAGAGCCAGAGGGAGCCAAGTGTTTTAATATTTCAGAATAATATGTGTCTATGCCTGACATTTCCCGGGGCCTCCATGCAGGGCAGTACTATGGAAAAGGTGCCGGGTCAGAGCTGCTCAGGGGACTTTCAGTGTGGACGTCTAGTCCCCAGGGCTGGGAGAAGATAAACTTGGGTTGTTTTCAGTCCAAAATTTTATTGTAGTTTCCTACAATAGCTCAAGTAGTCAACACAGCCAGTATGCACTGTGGAAACTCGGTTTGTGAGAACAAGTAAAAGGTATTGTGTCGTGTTTCCTGTACATAAACAAATAAAATAAAATCAAACAAAAAGTGGATTTTTAATTTTCTGAGTCTGTATGTTCTAAATACTTTGAGAAGTGGTCATGTTTACATGATTTTGCTAGATATTTAAGGCCTTATTCTATCTGCTTAAGTTGAATAAGCAATAGTAAATGAAATGAAAGAAATTCATGCTCATTAAAGCAGTAACAAAGCCAAATTATAAATTTAAACAAAGATGTAGAGAAAATAATAACTTGGTAAAACTAGATTTGGGCAGTTTCACTCATCTTTCATATTCTTATCCTTGGAGCTGAGGAATTTCCTTAAACCACAGGTCTATTCTTCTCTGTCATTTTATAGTATCTGAGTAGTTCTAAGTGAACTGGATTATGAGTTTAATATTATATATATCAGAAAAATATTGCAGAAAATGATCTCTTCAAAACAAAATAAGGGCTGGGGATATAGCTCAGTGGAATAAGCGCTTGCCTAGCAAGCGCAGGGTCCTGAGTTCGATCCCCAGTACCGCAAAAAAAAAAAAAAAAAAAAAAACTAAATGGTCAGATCAAAGTGAGTAAATGGAAAAGTTGAAACTGAACTTTGGTTGTCAATAATTGTTCTGGCTTAATGATAAAGTTTTGAGATCAGTTTAATAATTCGTGTTGGATATAATATTCCCTGAGATGCCAATTATATACACTTGCCCAATCTTAACATTTTTTAGTTTCCTATATTTTGCATGTAATATCTATTTTATAAATTGTTTGTTAAATATGTTTGCACAATTCCTGAATCTAAAGTCTGGACAGAAATTTTACCCTCTGTAATTTCTATTATTTTTCATTCATACTTAAATGATATTTTTTTCCTCTAAGATGTCAGAAATCTCTGACTTTGTGGTCTACTGGCCCTTGAAAAATAAATTGTAAGTTTTCTTGAAAATTTTGGATGGTTTTTCCCTCCACGAGTGAGGTTTTCACTTGAGGATCTCATCCATAAGGCTGTCTTCAGTGATTTTAAAGTTGACAAAATTTTTTTGTCTATTTTTTATTTTCAAGAAAAAGAAACAAAAACCACAATAAACACATTAAACATAAGAACAAAATTCCAGAACAATGTGATAGGAGGGTAACAACGGAAAGCTAACAAATTCTAACCCAGGCATCTCTGGAGAAAATCCCCTTGGCAGTGTTGCCTGCGGTCATCACTTCCCAGAGAAATCTTGTTTTCCTCTCTCTCCTTTCCCAGTGTACTTAGAGCGAGTTTTAGCTCCTCCATGTGGGAAGGACAGCTTGCAGTTTCCCTCTGCTTCGCAGTTCTGATCCTCAGGTTATGTTCGGGCCCCACAGCCCGCCTTCTAGACGGCCCCGCGCGTGGGGGTGGAAAGCGGATCTGGCGCGTTTCCTGTGTTCTGGGAGAGCTCCAGGATTTCAGAGATGTTTATTCAAAGAGTTTAAAAATTAGCCCCAGAAGTTAGCCTCGTTCTGTGTTTCCCTTTCTCCCCCTAACTCAGTCTCCACTCCTTCCTCCCCCTTTCTCCTTTGGCTTTCTTTGTTCTTGTTTTTCTAGCACGTTTTAGCATTTCACCAGAATTGTTCATCTGAGGTAGCCGGCCTGTGATTTCTGTAAAACTACCCTCCATTTAAATACACTGTTGACTTACAATTGAGGCCTTTCGTGATGCCATCTAGTGGTTTTGCAATATCAGAGCTTCTAGGTTGAGCTCTGTGGTCTTTCTGGTCACGCAAACAAATGTTCTGTGATGGTATTTTTGGCTCCCGATTTAATCAGATACTTCCACAGCCCAATACCCCTGCAGTTCGCTTCCTTATTTGCTGGATCCTTTGCATAGGTCACTCCCAGCCCAGTGCAGCTGCACAGGTTCTATAAAAGAAGCCTTTGCCAGGAGATCTGAAGTGCATCACAGCGGGAGGGACAGCAGGATGGCGACCCGGACTCCAGTCCTCCTGGCTCTGTTGCTCTGGGTCTCTGGTGAGAAACTGCAAAGCTCCACCACTTCCTCAGAGGGACACCTTTGTAGGGCTGAAAAGTAACCTTAAGAAGAAGTGGAAAAGAATGACGATTTCTAATATGAACACAAATATATGCTAACTCAGGATAACATTAGAAGGAGTATTTTCACTGTTTAATTGCAATTTTATAAGAGAAAAATCTCATATATATATACATGTACAATCACTATTCATTCCTGATTGCAGGTGTCTGCGGTGACATTGTGATGACCCAGTCTCCAGGACCCCTGGCTGTGTCTGTTGGAGAGAGCACCACCATCCACTGCAAGTCCAGCCAGAGTCTTCTATACAGTAAGGACAACAAGAACTACTTAGCCTGGTACCAGCAGAAACCAGGACAGTCTCCCAAACTGCTCATCTACTTGGCCTCCACCCGGGTATCTGGGGTCCCAGACCGGTTCAGCGGCAGTGGGTCTGGGACGGATTTCACTCTCACCATCAGCAGCCTGCGGGCTGAGGATGTGGCTGGTTATTACTGTCTGCAGACTTATAAAGCTCCTTCCACAGTGACTGAAGCTTGAACATAAACTTCCCCTCAGGGTCTCCCCAGCTGCTTGCTGCCTGAGAGACAATGTCCTGTTCTTTGCATGAGAGATCTTGCAGAGTTTAGTAAAAACTAAGGGATCTCGGGGTCTCTTTATTCTATTGTTATGAGAAGTCCATATGGAAAATGTAGGAAAGACCTCTGTATTAGTTTTCTATTGTTTATGTATTAATTGACTATAAGCTCAATGGCTTTAACATAAGAAATGCATCATTTTAACTCTTATAGGACAATATCCAGAAGGGAGATAATTGGGTCAAATGGAACATCCAGTTCTTTTTTTGAGGAATCTCCATACTGATCTCCATAGTGATCATATCGACTTACACTGCTCCCAACGGTGGAGAAAGGGTCCTTTTTCCTACACCCTCACCAGCTTTTGCTATTGGTTGGTTTCTTGGTAACAGCCATTCTTTCTGGAGTGAAATGGAGTCTCAGTGTTGTCTTTAATTTGCACTTCTTGAATGACCAGTGATGTTGAACATTTTTTCATATATTCATTTGCTGTTTGCATTTCTTCATCTAAGAAGTGTCTATTTCTTTCAGATGCTCGTTTTTGGATTGGGTCACAGCAATACATGCATGCCTGTGTAAGTGGCACATTTTGGGATAGCTAAATCTTGGAAACAGTCCTTATGCTCATTACCAGATGACTGGTTAAAGAAAATGTGGTTTTTATACACACAATAGAGTACATATTAGCTGCCAGGAGGGCCAACAATAGGTATCATGTGTCCCAGTAGTAAAATTGTTCATTTTTTTTCTTCTTAACACTGCACTTCAGAGGTAATGGTGTCAGTTTTTATAATAAGGAAAAAGATTATCTTATGGAGATTTTGCACATATCATGATGGTGGGTGGAGTTGTGGGGTACAGTTGTGAATACTAGAACTACACAACTGTAACCTCTTGCAGGCAGAAGGCTTGGAAACTGAGGTCCTTGACGAACAAAAGTCCATTATATTTTGGTGACTAATGATGTAAAGTAGAGGCTCAAGATGTTCATGAATCCCAGAGCCAACTGCTATTAACCCTGGTGAGAAATTCCCAAGACCCTCACCTCCATTTTGTGCAGGTTTGTGAATGTATCCTGCAGTGTTACTATCAGGTAAAGATGTTTTCTCGAGACTGAAAGGTATATTAGCTAGCATTTTGTTCATGAGCCACAGACTTCACCCTGAATACATATAAAGAAACAGAAACTTTGTGAGAAGTATATGAGACATAGAATATCAGCTGTCTTGGTTACTTTTCTTTCATTGGTGAGACAAAATATCCAACACCCAAAATTAAAGAAACAAAGGTGCATTTAGTTCACAGTTTGTGGAGGCTTCAGTGTATAATCAGCTGGCTCCTAGGCAGAGTGACACATGGCAGAGGGCAACAGCTCATGGTGGCAGAAAACAGTAAAAGCAACAAGAGCAAAACGGTTGGAGCAGCAGCAAGCAGCCTCTTCCCCCGACCCTTCTATTGTACACTGTGACATGCCCTGCCACACCCAGTGCAGGGTGGCTGCAGCACTCACACCCATAATCCCAGCACCCACGCCCACAATCCCAGTGGGCCATGAGTCAATCAAAAGCTCTAGAAGCCCTCTCCATGACTGCATGAAGCTTTGGGGGGACACCTAGACATAAACCATAACATCAGCTATACTAAGTAGTTTACGTTTTAAAATCTGCTCTCCATTATTATAGCAAATTAGATGACATCATCAATTTATAATACAAAACAGGTCTATTTCACAATGAACATCTTATGTGGTGGTTCTGGCTAAAGGTTTCTCTTTTAAGCAGAATTACAACCTTCAAAATACTTCACAGGGGGCTTTCCCGTTGGCTCATCAGGTGAAAAGCCAGTCATCACCATGGGCAAAAGATTTCAGTTTCTTACTTTGTGAATCTGCCCATAGAGCTGCTTCAGGGTTCTCTAAAAAAGGGGCGGGGCTTCCTGTTTATACCTTGGACACCATAGGAATGAACTATTAAAGAGATTAAAATAATAGTACAAATGTTGTGAATTTCTCCTTTCAGTTACCATCCTTGGTGCTATTAAAATGTTTCTGGTCTCAGTTTTCTTTTGCCTGAAGGTTTTAGCGCAGCATTTACTGTGGTGTGAAATCACTGAGGAGGCTTTCCTTCAGCTCTTTTTTGTCCCAAATGTATCCACATTTTCATTTCAGGTCTCATTTTTCTGGGTATAGAATTTTAGGTTAATTGTTGTTTCTTGGTACTTCCAAGATGTCCTATGTCCTCTTCTCCCTCCTCCCTCCCCTCCTCTCTCCCTCCTTGCCTGCCTCTTCCCTTTTACTGTCTTCCTTCTTTTCTCCCCCACCCTCCTCCAAACTTCCTCATTTTCCACAATGTTATCATTTTCTAAGGTTATAAATATGAGGAAACAAGTTCTTTTGTTTTGGATCCTAAGGCTACTTCAAGTTATTTTGATTTAAAATAGAAACCCTTTTTTAATTCATCTAGCAGCCTCTAGTTCTACAACCTGTAAGCTGATTTTAGAACTTCGAAAGTAACTTCCCAGTGTTGTAGGTGCATCACTACATGTTCTGTGAGGCTGTCCTTGGCTCTTGACTTCCGTTCTCAGCTCACTGGCCATGCAATGTGTCTATTCATTTGCCCACTGCTTTGCCTGTGCTCCTGCAACTCACCTACTAAGAACTTATTGCATGTCCAGATGCAATACTAAGTAATTCATATGCCATTTTATTTACTTCTCCACGCAACTTTATAATACATTATTTTCATGTTCTAGAGGAGAAATTCAGAGGCTTGGGGAAAGCTTAAGTAATTTCCGTAAGTAATACACAGTGTATAAAATGCAGAATCAACAGTCTATCCTGTCTCTGAGTTGAAGCCCCGTCAATCACAACATCATGGCAAAGGGGTGGCACTGCTCACCTCCTGGCACCCAGGAAGGAGCGAAAGAGAGACAGAGAAGAACAGACCAGGTGCAATATGGTTCTGAGGTTCATGGCCCTATAATCCATTCCTCTCAGTGAGGCTTCATCCCCAGGTTTATCTCCCTCTCTCCTTACCCAGGATCCAGAGCTGAGTACCCCAGCAGCCCAGCAGGGAACTTCATTCTGAGAAGCTGAACTGAGGAGCCCTGATCAGTCAACTTAAGGTCAGAGCTGAGCTTTTATCTCAGACTTGCAAGGAAAAGTCCTCCCTGGGGAACAAAACGCAAATCGTCTTGTGGGTGCAGTGATGTGGAAAGAGTGATGGTCATGGTAAGTGGCCTCTCTTGTGAGTCCAGCGATGCAAATTAGCCTCTCTGGAGGAAGGCCAATAAAGTCTAGGCTGTGCACAGCATCAGTCTCTGGGAAGAGAAAAGCCTTCATGCTTGGCCTCCTCCCCAGCCAGGAAGAGAAAAAACAAGCCCCATCTCATGAGTATTGATCTTCAGAGTTTCTACCACTAACCACAAGGAATGGAAATAGTAAACAGCTTCTGCCATCTGCTGTTTCTAGGGAAACCATAAGAATGTTAGAAACACGTATAAGAAATAGCCTTTCCTAGACATAGCAGTTAGACTCCTGAAAAGCACCCAAGTCAAAAGACCTCGACAAGAATTTTTTTTTAATCTGTCTCTTTTGGCTAAAGATCAAATAATCCTGTTTAAGGGGTAGGGGAAAGAGATAAAATATATGCCTTACATAATAGCTATAAAGTTCCTTATAAAAGGGAGGTTAAGTTAGAGCTGCCCAGGGATGTCTATGTCAGACTTCTTTCCTCCAAAACTGTGAGAGAATAAACTGTGCTGATGTCAGCCCACCTCTGTGGTGTTTTTCAGGACAGTCCAAGGTGTGTAACACAACCCTTATACATTGTGGAAACTCTGTGAGCAAATGAGTCACTAAAAGTTCTGTCATGTGTGCTTTCAGTATAAAGAAGTCTCTGGATGTCAGCCTTCACACTGAGCGTTATCCTTTGCCCTTATTAATTTTATTTTGAGACAGAGTCCTACTACATAAATAAATGGACCACATTGAGCTCCAACTTGGGATCCATCTGCCTCTGCCTTCCAGAGTGCTGGGGTTACAGGCATGTGCCACCTCCTTGGATGCCAACATACATACTTAGTATGTGTGTTATTTCCAAACGCTTTGGGAGCCTAGAGCTTACACATCAGACATTTCTGGATTCTTAAGGCTTTAGTTGTCATCTCCCTGACCTGCAAACAATTTGAGCTCAACAGAGCAGTCACAAGCAAAATTTTATTTTATTTTATTTTATTTTATTTTGCGGTACTGGGGATCGAACTCAGGACCCTGCGCTTGCTAGGCAAGCACTTATTCCACTGAGCTATATCCCCAGCCCACAACCAAAATTTTAAAGGTGAATGGTATATGACAACTTGTTACGAACTGACTTGGGTGTATTATATTTAGTCAGCTTTCATATTTTTGTCCTTAGAAATTAGGAAGTTTCTCAAACCACATGCAGTTTGTGTTATATTAAGGTATCCTAGCCATCCTACATGAAATATGAATCATGTTTTAATAATTTAATATTATATAATTTATTATAGCACATTATCGAAAGCAAAATAAAACATCATAGTTTCAATGAAAAAATTAAAACAATTTCTTGCATATAACATTTGTGGCTTGATGCTAAAGTTTCAAGATGAGTTAAATAACTTATATTGCAGTGAGCAGCAAGGGACAAAACACCCTCAATGTCAGTTATATACAGTAGATCACTGATGTCTAAAGTTTATGTTTTAGCTTCTGTACTTTACACATAATATCAGGTTTGTGATTTGTTTCTTCAATGTCCTTTCACAAGTACTGAATCTGAAGTCTGGGAAGAGCCTTTGTTTCTTAGTTATTTCTACTGCCTTCATTTGTACTCAATTTACCCATTGTTTTTCAGTGCCAAGAGTCTCTCAACTTCATGCTCTATGGCCCTGAAAATATTATTTGCAAGGTTTCCTGACAATTTAGGCTGGTTGTTCTCTCATTCAGACAGGTTTTCACTCAGGCACCTCTTCAGCAAGGCTATCTTCAACCACTTTCAAGCCTGGCAAATTCCCGACTTCTCTAAAGTAGGCATTTCTGGAGTAAAAAATCAGCAGTGTTGATCTGCAGTCACGACTTCCCAAAGAAATCTTGTTTTTCTCTCTCCATTTTCCGGCTTACTTAGTGTCTTGGTTACTTTTCTTTTGTTGCTGAGACAAAATACTCAACACCCAAAATGAAGGAAGTAAAGGTTTATTTAGCTTACAGTTTGTGGAGGTTTCAGTCCATACTTGGCTGGTTCTGAGGCAGAGTGGCACATGGCAGAGGGCAAACTGTTCAGGGCAGCAGGGCACACCAAAAACCACAGGCAAAAAGGGAGGAATGGCTGCAAGCAGCCTCTTTTTCTCCCTTACATTGTAAACAGGCAGCTCTCACACACTCTCCATGCCTTCCTCTTCCACAGGCTCAGGATGTGTACAAAGTAAGCACCCTGGCTTCCTGCTGAATCACTCAGCCAAATCTCTGGACTCCCCAAGTTGACACAATGTATCAACCATAACACTTAGAGCCTTCTTTTTAGTGGTTGTGAGAAGGATAGTTTCTATTCTCTCTTTGGTTCACACTTCAATTAGATGGAGCCTCTCCAGCCCCAGGTTAAATGAGGGACGCAAGAGTTCCCCTCAGATAGGTTCTGGACTCCTGCTCTCTCTCGCTCGCTCTCTCTCTCTCATACACAGATTAGAAACTGGAGTTCAAGTGTTTCCTATGTTCTTCAGTAGCTTCCGGACAAAAATGCATTAGATGCTCAGACATGTTTTGGCCCCATAATCATGAAAAGGACACTCTTTGTTACCCTCCTTTTCTTGCTTCTCCTTTCCCTCCTTATTTGCTTGCCCCACCATTCTTTGTTCAGTTTTTTCTTTCTTGTGTTATTTTTCCAGAATGTTGTATTATTTCACCAGGACTGGAAATCTGATGTAGATTAGCTATTTCTATGAAACTTAACCCATTTAAATATATTTTTACGTGAAACTGAAGTCCTTCTGTATACCATCTAGTGGTTTGTAATTTTAGAGCTGAGTTAATCTTACAGCTTCTCCATTGACTTCGCTATCTTTTCTCATCACACAGATACATCTTCTGTGATTCTGTTGACTCTGGATTTGTATCAGCCACTTCTACATTGCACTGTCCATGCAATTTGCCTACTTATTTTCTTATTGCTTTACATAAGCCCCTGCAGGCCCACCCCACCTTCTATGATTTTATAAATGAGGCCTTTGCAATAACAACTGGACTGCAGTGAGCAGGAGGGACAGCAAGATAGTATCACAGACCCAGATCCTCATGCTCCTGTTGCTTTGGGTCTCATGAGAATCATGGACTGTACACCTTTCAGATTAGTATCATTATAGAGTGATATTATTATCATATTATTATCATTATAGAATGCCATTAGAGAGTGGCAAGTGTGAGGTCCTGAGTTTGAGCCCTACTCTCTCCCTCCCCGCTAAAACAGAACTATTAAGCATGGTACCAGAAGAAACGACTAGCTGTTAAACTGCTCATCTACTGGATATCCACGCAGGCATCTGCAGTTCCCAGCCAGTTCAATGGCAATGCGCCTGGAAAAGATTTCATTCTCACTATCAGGAGCCTCCAGAAGATATGGCAGATTATTACTTTCAGAGTGGTTATAACCAGCCTCATACCATGATTCGGCCAGGAATAGAAAAATCTTCTCCGCATCTCACCCGTTGGTTGGTAAGGAAGTGCTTATAGGAAAACTCAGGGTTGGGCATTAGTTTTCTCTTTTTAATGTAAAATTTACCATAAAGTAGTTGTGAAAAATGACGACTTGTTCAGACCCAAAAAATGCACTTTAGAAGCAGAAAAAGTGGTGAAAGTGAGACCTTTATCTCTCATTCTTGCAAGAACAGGGTGCCAGCCCAACAAGCAGACTGATGCACCACCACAGCAGTTTCAGTGGGCAACTGAACTCCTAGCATGGTGGTCCCTCCCCCTCCTAGCAGGCCATTTCCTCCTCCTTCCTCCTTGGCTTCAGTACTGGAGAGGTTGGGGGAGTAATCATGTCCATGCCATGGCCCACTCCCTCTGTCAACATTTTGTGGATCTTAAAAGCAAATGATTAGGGGCTGGGGATATAGCTCAGTGGAATAAGCGCTTGCTTAGCAAGCGCAGGGTCCTGAGTTCGATCCCCAGTACCACAAAAAAAAAAAAAGCAAATGATTAAATTACGGGGGGGGGTAACTTCTTAACTGCCAGTGCTTTCCCAGCCAAAGTTAGGAGAGTAAATGCCCTGTACTGTACTGGCTGTCTACTGCCTTTCCCCTTTGTTTAGAGACCCTTTCAAGGGCATGACCTCAGTCATGTCCTCAAGCAAGCAGGGTTTTAATTTTTCTTTCTTTCAGTCAGAGTTACGGACCTTATCCCATCTTAAGTTTTTGTTTCCTAAAATTCCTTCTTTCTTTTACCATATCTGGTTACATTTCTACCTCAGATTAACATCTGTTGATTAATTCATCCAATGTATATTTTTATTTATTGTGGACTACCAAAAGAGAATTGACTCAAATTTAGGAACTCTTTGATTTTCTTTTTTTTCTGTGTGTGTGTCTGTGTGTGTGGCCTTTAATTTACGAGCAACCCTCTTGGAACTCTAGTTAGTATGTGGAGATGTCAGAATCAAAGGATCCTGGCACCGAACTCTGGCTTTGGTGACCAGATGTCTTTTCTGGAAACTGATCAAACTTCACAGAGAATGGAATAGGCAGTTAAACCAGGGCACAAGCCCCTGGCCAGTTGGACGGCAACCAGTCAAGATTTGTTTTTCCACAAAACCACCAGACATTGGCTCAGGATATCTGGAGATGTGAGTAGTTACCTGTTTGGCTCACCAGTGACATTTAGAATCCTGATGCAGGTGGTGAGTTCTGCCATTGGGCTGTGAAGCTGTGTCCCCTGTCATGAGTCAAGAGAATGATTCACAGTTCTTATGAAGAAAAAGAGGAACTGACCTTGGCTCTGATCTCTGTAGCACCAAGAAAAGCAGAGATAAGTTTACAGATTCCCTTTCCCCAGGACTCCCTGGTAAAGAGCCAAGGTGCACAGCATCCCTGGGGGCTCTGTACCACATCCAAAGAGAAACTAGAAACACCTGAGCCTGTGGGGGTCCGACTATATATGCAAAGTAATCACACTTACTGAGAGCTCTTACTAAAAATGTATCCCATTTAACCCAGGCATTTGTATCTCCATAGCTGGTCTCAATCTCTGAAGTTTGTCTCAGATATTTTACCTCAATTATCTTTACCTTTTAGGGGTCATGGGCTGGCAGCAGTGGAGATTTAGTTTGAGGAGGAGTGGATGCTGTTTCTGATCTACCTGAAGTGGATTAGTCACTTTGAGAACCAGCCTCCCCAAAATGTCTCTTTTTACAATATTGTCTCCTAATCCACAGACCCTATTGCAAATTTTGGCCTTCTGGGCAGAGATGCTGGATTATTAATCCCTTTACTCAGGTATAGTGAGTCCAACCCTTTTTAGCTATCTGCATGGCCATTTGGGTGGTCAGGAACACTTGGAAGAGAACTTACTAACAGGGCTGGAGTGATCTTCTTTCCAGGTATTTATCAGCACTAGATCTCATGACGGGAACTGATAAACAGTCAGCTTGAGCAGCAGAGTCTGCAAGAGCAGTCTTTTCTGGCTGAGAGAGGAGAGTGTGGAAGATGCCAATATACAGTTCTTTTAGAAATTGGCCCTTGGTTTCCACAGTGGGGAGGGCCATAGCTTTATCCAAATATGGGGTCCCTGAAGGAAATTTATTGGGAGATAGCCCTGTAGTTCTCTGTGGTAGATAAATTAATGGTCAACTTATAACACCCAACCGATCTGGTGCTGGGTGTAGAAGGTCCACCTGAGGATTGTTGCCAACAGCATAAAAAAAGAACTGGAGGGGAAGAAGGTGCTATTCATTCTCCTGGAGAAGTTTTCCTGATATGAATTCAGCTGTTATCATCATCAGAGAAGCTTGGGTCCTTGCTGTCACTGAGGATGGTTGCAGTTCTCTTTAGGGGAGTTCTGTCCCTTACTTTGTGCATCACTTTTTAGCTCCAGTGTAGATCTTTCAATCCGCAGTCACAGATTTTCTGACTTCCACCAGTGAACCTTTGTGCCTTCCCAGTGCAGGTCTTCATTGCCATGGGCTCTAGGTCTTCAGCTGGACTACTGCACGACATTGCTGTGAGATCCAGGCTCTCAGCTGGATTCTTTGGGTTTCTTTGAGCTCTCCCACACTTTTTTGCATTTGACTCTTTAGGTGAATATTATAAAATAATCCATTGGTTGTTCAGAAGTATATTGCTTAATTTCTATGTGTTTATGTAGTTTTTGTGGTTTCTTTTGTCATTGATTTCCAATTTCATTGCATTATGGTCAGATGGTATACATGAGATGATTTCATTTCCTCTACATTTACTTAAACATGTTTGGTGAGCTAATATGAGGTCTGCTGAGAAGACTGTGTATTCTTAGGTTTTAGAGTAGAACACTGTAGACATCTATCAAGTTCATTTGTTTCTAGGCTTGGTTTAATTGTGATATTTCTTTGTTGATTTTTTTTGTCTAGTTGATCTATCTATTTGTGAGGATGGCGTATCAAGGTCCTCCACTACAATTATGTTAGTGTTTATTTGGTTATTCATGTCTGTTAGTATTTGTTTTATGTAGTTGGGTGTGCCAGTGTTTGGTGCATATATATTTATGATTGTTATTACTTCTTGGAGTTTTTGTTTAACAAGCATGTAGTGACCTTCTGTGTCTCTTTTATTAGTTTTGGCTTAAAGTTCACACCCTCTGCAAATAGAATAGCTACCCCTGCTTTTTTCTGGGTTCCTGTGGAATGGAAAACTGCTTTTTTCCATCCTTTGACTTTTAGTCCATGATTTCCTTTTTAAGTTACATGTGTTTCTTGAATGTAACATATTGTTGGATCTTGCTTCTTGATCCATTCTGCTAGTCTGTTTCTTTTGATTGTTCAGTTGACACCATTTATGTTGATGATTAAAACTAATATGTATTAGCTTTTGCTTTTCATGTTATTTCCCTGTTGTTTGCTCCCTTTCTTTCTGCTGTTTAATTGCTTGCCCCGCCTGGCAGCTTCTTTCTATTGGTATTCCTGTGGTTGTGGTCTTTGTTATGTCTTTCTAATATGTCTTTCAGATCATTCTATAGAGCTGGCTTCACGGTCATAAATTTCTTCAGTTGCTTCTTGTCGTGAAAGTATCTTATTTCTGCATCAATTTTAAAAGATAGTTTTGCTGGATACATCAATTTTGGTTGAAGATTGTTTTCCCTTAGGGCTTGAAATACTTTACTCAAAGGTCTTTATTTGAGGGTTTGTGTTGAGAAGTCTACTGTTATTCTTATAGGGTTTCCTTTATAGGTGATATGTTTCTTTTCTCCAGCTGCTTTTAATATTTTTTTCTTGTGTTGAATTTCTGGAATCTTGATTATTATATGCCTTGGTATAGATTTATTTTGGTCACGGATATTTGGAGTTCTATATACATTTTTTTTTTTTTGCGGTACTGGGGATCGAATTCAGGACCCTGTGCTTGCTATGCAAGCGCTTATTCCACTGAGCTATATCCCCAGCCCCTATACATTTATTTTTATGTCAAATTCTTTATCCATATTTGGGAAGTTTTGTTTCTCTGAAGAGATTTTTTAATAGTTTTTAATAGCTGTCTCCAGCTTTCTCACTGACTTCAGTCAATCTTGTGTTGTTCTTTGCTTCACCCTGTAGCTGTTGGGTTGGGTTTTCATGGTCCCTTGCTGTTCTTAAGACATCTGTCTTTTCCTGTTCACTAGCCAAATTCCTGTCTTCTAGGTCTGCTATTCTAGCCTCACCTTCATTCAGTCTGTTGCATATTCTTTCAATGGAGATTTTAATCTCCTGGATTTCTGTTTTGATCTGTTTCATTGACTCCACTTCTTGTCTATGTTGGGCATTCATGGTTTCCATCATTTTCCTAACCTCCTCTATTTTTTTATCTGTGTCCACTTTAATGTCCTTCATTTTGACCATCACTTCTTTTTACACCCTAGATATTATTTTTCTATGGCCTCTTCCATTTATTTGTTCACTTCTGCTGCTATCATTTCAGCGAGTTCTAGTGGTTGGCTTTGGATTTCCTTTATCTCTTTGTGCTCTGGGCTTGTCCTGGCTGGGCTGGGCATTTGGGATTGCATTTTGCTTCTTCCTGTTATCATTTTTCAGATTCTATTTTTTATTTTATTTTGTTTTCTGTGTTGATGCTTGTAGATTCTTTTATGTTACATAGCTTTACACCTGGTGTCATACCAGGAGATGTCTGTTCCCCAGAATGTCTTCTAGATGTAGGTGGTTCTTGGTCTCTATGTCTATTCCAAGAACCTACCTTCTCAGTGTATTAAGAATGTCGGGTCTACAGTTCTGTGGTGGGTCCAAATCTGATCCCAGAATGTGTACTCTTGCCAAGATTGCCAATGGATTTGTGCAGGGATTTGAGTCTGACCTTTGTTTCTGGATTTCAGGGATGGGATTAGTTTTCTGTGGCCAGAGTTCTCCCCAGCCATTTTAAAAAAAGAAGAAAAAATTTAAAATGAAAAAATTAAAGAAAGAAAAGAGGGAAGTCCTGCCCACCCACTTCTATTCCACATGTTTTTGTCCCTAAGCACAAAGCTGGTTCACCTAACTTACCACCTGCTGGCTCATATTGTTACTGTTACTTCAGACTTTTCCATGCCTCCAGTTCCACCTGTCCACTGTGTAAGTTCTAGCCAGTGTCCTCTGTGTCCCTGGTATTGCTTCCAGTCTCTAGTCCTGGAGTCCCACCAATGGAGGGAGCAGGAGCTGGCCTTGGACTCACTTCCTGCTTGTCCCAGCAGCTCCGGGTCAGTGGTGGGAGACAAAGCCAGTCTTTGTCTCCCTTCTCACCAATTGGCGACAGCTCCAGGTCAGTGGTGGGATGAGGAGCCAGTCCTCAGTTACCTTTGTGTAAGACTTCTCCACACACACTTACCATCGCAAAGGAACAGTTTAAAATCCCTGCATGATCCCAGTAGCTGTGTGTTCCAGCGAACAGTGGTGTGGCATGAATTGGCATGGTATACACCCCTCTCCCAGATGTGACATCACAGCATCCTCACATATATGTTATGTTATAAACTGAGATAATGGTTATTTATTTAACCCACCATGAACTGTTTATTGAAAATATTTTTATAAGTCAATTTTTGATTTAACCTTCAAAACTCACTTTTGGTAACCAAAAAGTTAACAATGGAAAAAACATAAAAAACTAAATAAAATGTACAACTCTTGCTCTTAAATTGAGTTTTGTATGTTCAACCAAGAGCACTTTAATATTTTAAGAAAACTTCGTTGTTTTACACACAGAGAACTCGACCTTTTACTCATAGCCAATGTAATAGCTAATAGTGGCCAATGGTTTTCCTAATGTAACAGGTGAACATAATTACTACCTGAGGGAATTGCATAGGAGATATTAAATAGTGAGCTTGGTAATATTATAGATAACAATTTCATAGAAAATACTAAAAGAGAATTCATATGACTCTCCCTTGTATGACTGCTGTAAGTACACAGCATTTAATGGTGAGGCTGGTGTGTGGCCTGGGTGGAAATGAATGATTACCCAGTGGTCACATGGGGCTTAGCCCTGTCTCCAGATCTGCCTTGTCAGGCATGGTGGTGCATGTCTGTAATCCCAGAACTTGGGAGGCTGAGGCAGGAGAACCACCATGAGCTGGAGGCCAGCCTGGACTACAAAGTGAGCTCAAGGCTAGCCTGAACTGCACAAGACCCTGTCTCAGAAGATTTGCTGCCTCACCTTAGGCTTGGGTGCTTATCAAAGTCTTAATGTGATGTGAGAGCTGACTAGAGTCCTGCAAAAGCTGACATGTTCATTTGCACCAAAAAACTTAACCATCCCATAGGCTACACAGTGTCATTTTTGGCCAGCAGGTTTCTTCCTTATTAAGAAGGGACTGCAGGCTTCATGAAAGATCAGCTCAGAGAAGGGATTAGAAAGTTGACTCTGCCCTGGGTAAACTGGTTAATTTTCCTCAATCCTCTGATTTTTCATTCTGAACATAGAAACGTCTCTCCTATGAAGTTGTCGCAGTGAGTAAATAAAATTCATATATAAATTATTTAGCAAAAATCTAGGCATGAAATATATTGTTAATACATACAAATTTTTGATGGTTGGATCCAGGTACATGGGGAGCAAATTTACAGATGAGCTCCTGATGAGCAACGGCTTTTCTGTATTACTTTCCTTCACACAGTAACCTGACAAATCTACAACAAGCAAACAACCCAACACCTCTAAAAAGTCAAACGAACTCCCCCTCCCCCAAAATAAAAACAAACACCCAAAGAAAGAAACTCAAGTCAGTCCCCACTTAGGCAATTCAAATGTTATCCATTTTCCTTGGAAACTCGCTGTCCTGGTTCCCAAGCCTCCTTGTGTGGTTCCCAATGATACAGCTCAGACAGGGACATTGCCAGTCCAAAAGAGGCCCAAGAAATATAGGCTTCATTTTACTTAGGTCATGAGCAGTCCCCAGATGACATGTCAACAGGTCACAGAGGACATATCAGCAGGTCACAAGCAGTTCCCTCAGGCTGTGGGAGCAAGTCATAGAGTGCACATCAGCATGTCACAGAGGACACATCAGCAAGCCACAAGCCCAGTGTTTCTCTGATCCAAATATTCAGAAGCCCACCACAAAACACTATAGAAAGAGCCTCAGCCACCTTCTGTCTTCTGCTTGCACAGAGCAGCCCCTCTCAGGTTTAGTCATAAACTTTCTCGGGCTGTTCAGTTTTCATCCCTTCTTTCTTGCTCACCCATCCTTGGCTGTTGTGTTTGGAATCTAGTAGAGAATTTTGAAAACTCCTGATGTCTGGATCAATGTCCAGAGAGTCAGAGGAGACTGGTCTGGTTTGCTGAAGAGGGGACGTTAAGGGACATTTTTTTCTTCTTCTTTGCTCTTAATTCCTGTGCTCAGGATGGAACCCAGCACCCCTGCTTGCTAATGAAGCACTGTACCACTGAGCTACACCTACAGCACCAGAATTGGGATTTTCTTGAGCTCTCCATGTGGGTTCAATGAGATCTGCTCTGGGTCCTTCCCACTGCCTGTGTTCCTTACCAGGCCTCCTCTCCTCCCCTCCTTCTACACTGTGGGTCTCTTTCACATCCCTGAATATGCTGACCTCCTCTCCCCCTCGGGGACTCTTCACTCCTCATTCCCTGCCACAGGGCCACCACCCCTGCTAAGCAAGCTTGAGTCCCTTTGCATGATGACCATGGCCATGGTCAGAGCCTGGGGTGTTCCTTCCCATTAGGACTCTGAGGCTTGGAGGGGGAGGAGTTTAAAGATGAGAATCTTCCCCATAACTGGAAGCATCTTCACATACAGATTGTACAGTTCATAGGGTCAGTCTCCTCTTCACCGTGAATAAGAAAACCTCAGATATGTAAAAATACTTCCTGCCCTTCGTGCCCCTGATACTTAGGCCAGACCAGGGTGAGTTGAATGAAGCATTCGCCTTGGAGGTGAATTTACGGAGGTGCTCACAACTTGCTCGTTCATATAGATAATTTTAAATGTAGTGTTTTAAAAAATCCAAAACTATTGGAAAGACCACCTTATAAGAAAAAAATCCTTATAAGAAAAAAATCACAATTTTAAGTAAAAACAAGTCTACCGTGTGAACAAACAAGTGTTAGTGAGGACGGTTTGATATTGTGGCAATATGGTATTTGCAAAACTATTCAATTCTGTGTTTTTTCTTTGAATCTGCCACTAGATACATTCGGTGGGTAAGCTGACAGCAGCACTATAAGCTTATAATGCACGATCGTTAGAACGCAATAATGTGCCCCACAGTTACTGTAACATGAAGAGCGGCTTGTGTGTTGTACTTGGTTGAGTATGGGGTGAGTGTAAGGTAGATTCAAATGATACCAAGACAGCTGAGAATAAAGTGGGATGAACTAAGCAAATAACCTCTCACAGCAGTGTTCCATGTGAACCTGTTTCCAATCCATAAACTGAAAATAATGGGGCAGATAAAGTCAATAGCTTGCCATTTAAAACTCAGGTATTGTAAGCAGATCTGCAGTCCTTGAACAAGACTGCAGTATGGAAGGCAAAATATTTCAAGATACACTGAAATAGCAAAATACTTGGAGACAGTTTTCATGTTAATCACTAGTGAGATGATTAATTGGTCGGACATTAAAAAAAAAAAGAGCAAGGCTGATGAACAATCTTCCTTGGAACTTGCAGTGCATGAGCTTGACCAGCAGAAGGCAGAAAGTGCTGACTTAGTAAACCAAACTTCCAAATCGCCCACCTGCCCTGTGATGCTACTTGTAAAACAATTTTTGGATCATTTAATTTTTAAAAACCAGCCCTGAAAGAATATTTACTTTTCACAAAAATCAAACTGCAAGAGAAACACTTCAAAGAATCAATAACTGGGACCTCATCTTACTGAAAAGTTTTTGCACATCTAAAGAAGTCACCAGCAGAGTAAAAAGAAAACTCACAAATTGGGAAAAAATCCTAGCTAGCTGTCCCTCAGACAAAGGTCTTCTATCTAGAACATACAAAGAATTAAAAAGCATGAACCTGTCCAAATTCAAAGACCCAATCCAGAAATGGGCATCTAAGATGAATACACTGTGGAGATCAGTTTGGGGTTTCCTTAGCAAACTAGGTCTAGAGGTCCCATTCAACCCAGCTATTCCCCTTCTGGGTATTTTCCCAGATGATCTAAAAACATCATATCACCGTGATATATGTGTACCCATGTTTATGGCAGAGCAATTTATAATAACTAAATCGTGGAAGCAACCCAAATGTCCGTCCGCAGACGACTGGATAAAAAAAAAAAACTGTGGCATTTTTACATAATGGAATATTACTCAGCTATAAAGAAAGACAAACTTGAGGCTTTTATAAGCAAATGGTCACAGTTAGAGACCATACTCATAAGTGAAGTAAATCAGATGTGCATGTGCAAACAGTGTATTGTATCATTAGTGTAAGAACCTGAAGTGGGAATATAAATTAGGAGGTATGAAAGGAAACTGCTCAAAAGTAAAGAGCAACTGGGATGAGGGGAAATAGAAAAGGAAGAAAGGGATTACTATGCATGTATGTATGTATGTATGCATATGCAGGATGGCTAACATGGTTGCACTATTGTCTCATGACGCTTTATTGTAAGGAACAGTCAATGATTAGTTGTTTGATTGATCTGGTATGTCTATATGCGTTATCTTGAACATACACTTTGAAGTTATCAATATGTAATACAACAACCATTGTTAATCCCCTGCCACCTTATCTGTAATTCAGTTTTGGTACTCTTCTTGTGCTACTTTGTGTTTGTTTGCTAATGTTTTCGTTCTTTTACTTTTAAAATAAAAAAATTGGGAATTCCGGGAAGATGGCGACCAGGTGAGCAGCAAGGGAGTGATCCTCCTTAATAAACACCACCAGCTCGAGACAGACTTGGCGAGCATGAATGCCGGGACCTCGGCTGGGAAGTTCAAACTGGGCGTATTTCTCTGAGCTGCCGGGGGAGATGCGGTAGGGCGGCCCAGGCTGCCGTGGCGAGACGTGGGAAAGCCCCAGACGCTGGGAGCCAGGGACGCTCCGCACGGGGAGGAGGTTTGGCTGGGTCCGAGCGCCCTGGGAGCACAGCCAGCTCGATCCCTCCCGCCTCCCGAGCCGGTGCAGCTTTCCGGTGACTCCCGACAGAGATCGGCTTTTTGGTGGCGGCAACGCCTGGCAGTCCCACATTTCGCGCGTATCGGGCAGGCCGCGCAGAAAGCCCCAGACGCTGGGAGCCAGAGACACTCCGCGCGGGGAGGAAGTTTGACTGGGTCCGAACGCCCTGGGAGCACAGCCAGCTCAGTCCCTCCCGCCTCCCGAGCCGGTGCAGCTTTCCGGTGACTCCCGACAGAGATCGGCTTTTTAGCGGTGGCAACGCCCGGCAGTCCCACATTTCATGCGTATCGGGCAGGCCGCGTGGAGAGCCCCAAACGCTGGGAGCCAGAGACGCTCCGCGCGGGGAGGAAGTTTGGCTGGGTCCGAGCGCCCTGGGAGCGCAGCCAGCTCGGTCCCTCCCGCCTCCCGAGCCGGTGCAGCTTTCTGGCGACTCCCGACAGAGATCGGCTTTTTAGCGGCGGAGACGCCCGGCAGTACCACGTTTCGCGCCTATCGGGCAGACCGTGCGGAGGGCCCCAAACGCTGGGAGCCAGAGACGCTCCGCGCGGGGAGGAAGTTTGGCTGGGTCCGAACGCCCTGGGAAGACAGCCAGCTCGGTCCCTCCGGCCTCCCTAGCCGGCGCAGCTTTCTGGAGACTCCCGACACAGATTGGCTTTCTGGCGGCGGCAACGCACAGCGGTCCCACATTTCGCACGCATCGGGCGGGCCGCACAGAAAGCCCCAAAGGATAAACTGGCACCTTGGAACCTTCCTGCCTGCAGGAACTCCGAAAACTGGTGAGCTATCTGCGCTCGCGACCAGATCACCGTGTGGGGGAGGAGATCCATCCCTATACCTGCAGGGAATCCTGGGAGGGCAGGGGAGCGGTCTTACACACCTCACCCAGGTCACTTGGTAGGGAGTATCTAACCAATATCTGTACAGCCTTTTAAGCGGAACTCTCAGCAGAAAGCTTAAGGGACATTCCCCCAAAGAAAAGTCATTGGAGCAACCTCTGCAGCAGACCTTTGCCTGCTGAACTGCCTGGGGAATCTACTGCTCAATA
>PVLD010025037.1:0-24396 GCA_004027595.1 Dinomys branickii | reverse complement strand
TCCAAGAAAAGAAACTGGTGATTTCTTCTATTGCTGCTGAGTAATTAAGCAGACTTACAGTGCCTGTTGGAATTACAGATCATAAACAAAGACTAATGAGGCCCGAAGACAGAGTCCCACAGTCTCCAAACAACCCGCAAGGTGTCTCACCTCAGCTTTCTCCACATTGAACAGCTGCCCATTTTTAAGGCAAGCAAAATTGCATGTGTTCCTGCTTGGATTCAGAAACACTTTGATAAAACCTATGACAAAGAATTTAGCTTTCAGAAAACGTCTTAAACTACCTCTTACAATCCCCAGACCACAGTAATGGGTCTTATCTTACGTCTTGGACCACAGAGTATGCAGAAGCGGATGTTCATTTATGCTGAGCTTCCCCCTGCTTCGCTTCTTAATCTGGGGGAACATGTATCAGGATCCTACACAGAGTCACATTTACCTGGTTGTCAGTTAAAATAGGAAACACATTATAGCTTGCCATTTCTCTGATAGAGCCAGAGTGCTTCTGCTTTGAATTAGAGTTAGGATGCTTCTGTGAATGTTTGTGACAAATTTGCAAAGGAAACAGAGACTTCATTTAGAAAGTGATTTTCTCAAATTGATTCTAGACTCATAGATATCACATCAGCCAAATATTTATCTGAAGAAAACAGGGAATATTAATTTGGTCTCAATTTCAGGTGCTTGTGGGGTCATCCAAAAACCCATATGATTACATTGTTACCAAACTGTAACTAAATTCGAGCCACTTAAACGTAAAATTACACAGAGATATTCAGTACTGGCTAACATGGATCAAAGCACTATAAATCCCAGTTGGTGACGGACAGCAGTCTATGGACCATTTCGTTTTTCTTTGTACGAGGAATCGAACTCAGGACCTTGCACTTGCCGGACAGGCACTTGTGCCACTGAGCTATATCCCTGACCCTGAACCATTTTGTCTAATTTCATTGTGTAAGTGTGGATGTTGTCAGTGGGACGTCATATTCCTGCCACCTGCAAGTTTTCATAGGTACTTGAAAACTCCTGGGTCACATGATTTCTCTCTCCTCTCTTCTCCCTCCCCTCCTCCCTCTCCCCTCTTCCATTTCTTCCTTTTCTCCCCTCTTCTCTTCTCTTCCCTTCCCTTCCCTTCCCTTTTCTGCCCTTCTCTTCCCTTCTCTTTGCTCTTCCCTCCCTAACTCTCTCCCTCTTTCTCTAAAATCAAATAAATATCCAGCCTCTGTGATCACATGTTCTATGAAACTTTTAACTCCTGCATATAATCTGCTGATTTAGTGTGCACTGGGTACAGTGATACACTGAATCATATACAATGTGCCTATTATAAACACTTGTGAATATTTTGTGTTTATATCCTTATATAGGACAGCATATTGCTTTGATCCAAACCACATCAACCTGAATGGATTGACAGCCAAATCGTGTTCTCTATCACACTTTCCTCTGGCTTCCTAAGCCCCTGTCATCACTATGAAAGCCTGCCATGAAAACTTCCTATAACAGCGCACAAAAGCTTGCTTTGAATAAGCCGACTACAATATGAAATGTCACTCTGTGCATGGTAAATCCATGGATTTCTGTCTACTTTACCATGACTACAGGTTTCTGAAGAGGTCAATGTGAGCACTGTCCTCACCAAGACCAGTGTTTCGTCCTGTGCAGCTTGGTGCCCCTCTGACTTCAGGGTCGGCATTAGTTACCAGCTTCCCACTGGTACCTGGTGGGGACCTGACCCAGGTACACCAAGCTGTGTGCATGCTGGGCAACACGACACCCGCTCCTGACAGCTAGGCTGAGCCGTAGGTGGGACTCTATGCATGCTAAGTATGCTTTCACTTACTGGTATGTGATGAGAGGATGGGAAGTGTATGTTCTGAGGTCTGTGAGGACATGGCTTCTCTGAGATCGTATGAGGATGTTAATATGAATTCTATTGAGAGAGATCTAAGGATACTAAAGTTAAAATTTTACAAAAGTGCTGCCTTTACAGGGAATCGTGCCCCACCTTAAACATTGAAAATTTATCGTCGAAACACTTTTATTTGTATGTAGCAGCATATGCTCTCATGTTATTAACCAGTGCTGTAGCCCAAGCTGCCTACTTTTGCGATGGGTTTTGAATGAAGCATTTGCTATCTTAAAAAAGAATAATACTGTTTTAGAAATACATTATCAAATGTAAGAGAAATAGTTCTGAGAGTAATTGTGCTCTCAGTCTTACATTCCTTCAGTTATTATTGGGGAGTCTCTGGTCCTTGCCTCTTACAGAATTATAATAACATTTCCTGTATTTTCAGTAAAAGGTCCTTTCATTATTTGAACTTATGTAGGTATATAAATAAAAGCTGCTTTTGCTCTACATGGTATTCTCACAAGACACTTTAGGAATTATTTTTCCTTTTGGAGAGAAAACAGGAGTAGGGATGTGTGTGTGTGTGTGTGTGTGTGTGTGTGTGTGTGCGCGCACGTGCACATGTGTAATTCTCTTTAGTTCAAAAAATGTTAATGTGCTTAAATCACACGATGAAGTTTTGTAACATAGATAAGTGAAGGCAATTTCCATCCTTACACTCCTTGCTTCATTTCTTAGATATCATTTAGCATGCCAAACATTTTCTCATTTAACTTGTTAAACATTTTTCTTCTATTTTCACATGTTGAAGCAGACTGTATTTTATATTTAAATAAGTGAAACATTTCAATTATAGTTTTATTGAATGTAGTTGCTTAGAATATCGATAAGACAAGAGAAGATGAATATAAGCTAAGAGATCTCACTTGTGGACCAGGTTTCTCAGCAGGAAAGAAAGTTTCTGAGCAGTACCACTAATCCTTGTGCAGACACTTACTTGTATGTCATGTATATTTAGCAAGCTGTTGATATATTTTGATAAATCATATAGAGAAATAACCAATTTGAGAAAATATGAAGTAAAAACTAATCACATGGTTATTTACATGCATCAACTATTACAAAAGATTGGCTCATTAGAGAATATTTTTTCTAAATTTGCTAACTCTGCTAAAAACAATGCAAAGTCTGAGTGTAAGAAAAGTTTCTTTTGACCTTGGTTGGAGAACTCTCATTGCTGGAAAAAACTTGGCAATCTCAAATTTTTAAAAAAATCATTAGATATTCTTATTTAAGATGCTTATTTTTCCCAGCATGAAACTTTTCAAAAACTTTGCTAAAGTATGGCTCTAAATAGACATCTATCCTAACAGAAACCCAGAAACTATTTACAATACCTCTCATCCTATATTTTATTTAAATAATTGAAAAACCAACAAAAATCCTTCATATCCTTAAATGGCTAATAAAATTGAGACTCTCTAAGTGCTGTGTGTTACAAAAGGTATTTATTAAAACCCTTTTCCCATTATAAAGTGTTTTAAGAAGTCCACTGTTTACCCAATTATGGTTCAATGACTGGGAAACACTTCACCTGCAATGTCTTACACTACGGTGCAAGTACAGAAAACAGAAGCGTGCGCTAACCTGCCCTCTCCCCTCCTCGGGTGCAGCCTGCCTGGGACCACGCTGTGCAGCTGTGTGCCACACTGGCCACTAGAACAAAGCAACCGCAATCTACATGGCAAGCACTAGTCATGGTGAGTTATTTTTATCTCATCTAAGATACATGTAAACCTAAAATCTCATATTCCTTAAATACCCCAATGGAATTTTTGGCCCGCTTACCAGGAAATCAGATCCTCATAACTAACACGTTCTTGCCCCAGAGTCTACAAATGTGAACTCTCAGCTAACAAATGCTGGATGTATAATTACTCTTGGTAAAAGTATCTTTGGGTCTTCAGTGTTTTCTACCCTTGCACAAGTCCGTCTACCTCTTTACTTCACAGATCTTAAATGTTTTGTGACAAACAGTACGACCTTTTTTAAGTGATGCTGCCATTTCTCTTTCAAATAGCCTTTTGGATTTTGCTAATTTAAAACTCTGAAGTACTGTTTCCCTCCTGTAGTTAGGGTTATGATCTCACAGTCCTGGGCACTGTGGCCGGCTCACAAGGCACATCCTGGAGACAGCCCACGGGTGTGACCTGGTAAGAACTGGGCAATCTCCTCCCCTTCCAAGCACAGTTTTTAGATTAAGTCTTGCATTTCAAAGACAAAACTGTGATATTTTTCTCCCTCACCCACGTTGTTGTGGAGATGGGAGGAGTTTCCTTAAATTGGGATTTATTTGTCCAGAAAAAGATTAGTTTTTAAAAATCTTAAAAAAAGAACAATGCATTAATTGCATTTACAGTCAAAATTCCTTCATTCTCATTCCTTCAGAAAGCTCTTTAAATGAATAAAGTAAAAACTTGAAATGTGACTAAACAACTTTCAAATTTGAGCCTTTTTTTCAGTACTCTTGCTGCCTCTTTTCTATCACAAGTGGTATAAAGGTCACATCTGAGTGAAAAGCCCATTAGAGTGAACATCAGACTCAATGATACAGCCACGAAGACATAAAGATGTGTAATTCAGCTGACAGCCAAGTTTGGTGATTTGATGCTTGTCAGGCCTCGGAAACCTTATCTTTATTGGGAAGACCTACTAAAAGGGCCTTCAGTGACTTTCTATCACAACACGAGCATTATTGTGCATTTAATGTGATTTCCTGCTGTCTGGAAAAAATGAGAAAGAGTCAAATCAAGATGTGAAATGATATGAAAGGCAGATCAGAAAGCCAGTGGCCAAGCGTTCAGAATGCTTTTATTGCCCACTTTCACTACTAAAATGAAGAGAAAAACTAAGAACCAGATACAAAACAGGCACATCATAGACCTTCAAAATGATTATACACTTCAAACAAGGCCAAATAGAATTGCTTAGATTTGGGGGTGGGGAGAAAAATAAACTTACCTAGTTTGAATGTGTTTCACATACGAGACAGGCTTGTTCTCCTTTATGCAGAATGTGAATCAAGATTATGTGACAAATCGCTTTTGAATCTATTTCAGACAAGTATAAGCAAGAACACCACAAACTCCACAAAGATTATTATGAGCTGTATTTCCAGACTTCTTGAAAATTAGTTCCCACAGTGTACTGCCTACATCAAATCTCACAGCAAACAGGAAAGGTAGAAATAAGACTGTTGCCCTAATAACCTAGTTTCAAACCTTGTGAAAATCCAAAAGTGATGAACGATGGTCCTGATTCTTAGAAGACCACCATCATAAGAGTTATAATCAGGGCAAGTTGAGTATCACGATGTCACTAACTAAAGCCCTTTTTATTGTCACTACCTAAACCCCAAGTTGTGCCTCATGATGTTATTAACTAAACCCCAGCTGCAGCCTGGCATAATCTGATTTATGCTCAGATGGTGTGACCTGGCCATATTAGCCCATGTCTTAAGAATACCAGGGCTGAGAAAGTTTCCACGCCTCAAGAACCACAATGACCTATCCTGGAAAGATATACTCAGTTCAAATTAATAAAAATGATGAAGAGCACGTTTGCATGGTACACTTGTTTTTGTTTTGATATGGTATGTATTGATTCTTATGTATATTATACATATTAGATATATAGTAACTTAAATTAATGTTAATTTTCTGAAAATATCAAACAGCTGTCAGAGAAATCTTAGGTTTTCAAATGTAATCATTCACATAATCAAGTTTTATTTACTACCTATCATGATACCAAGATTGTTCTAGCTGCTGAAAGGCTCCATGAGGAACATCTTGTCTCTGTTTCAGAATTTTTACTCTAAAATTAGAAGCTGACATATAGCTATGCAATTCAGAAAGTGTTCTAATGTGTATAGTAAAGACAACTAGGGAACTTCTTTTTTAATTATTCAGTTTAAAAGGTAAGATGAGTCAGTGCAGATATTCTAGTCAAAGTGGCTCCTAACAGGCTTTATTCAAAGGAGTAGAGACTCACACAGAAGGGGGCGGAGGCATCCAGGTGATGCCAACTGTTCACGTGCCCGAGCCCTGTCCACTGAATGTCCAGGGACATAAGAAGAATGTCTCCGTGGCTGCAGTATGGATATTGAGGGTGCATATGGCAACGGTAAAGCTGAAGAGATACAAACTGACCTTAAATGGATGTTACCTAGTCTGAACTTTAGTTTGAGAGAAAAAACATGGGCTCAGCAACTCTCAGTGATGGGCATTATTATGTGTTACAAAAAGAAGAATTTGATATTCAAAGATTGTGTGTGGTTTCCAAGGTAATTTAGTATAAGTCAGCATTCTGGCAGAAAACACATGACACACTTGATTTGGGTAACTGTAGACAGCCAAGTATGGAACCGCGGCCAAGTACAGGTGAGTGCAGCTGGGGGAACCCTGCAAGGTGTGCACCTCAGTAAGAAAACTCCTTTTCCCTAAGCATAGAACCCGAGAGAAAGAGTAATCAGCATAACGCAAAAGGAAACCATGTGTGGACAGGGCTGTGTGACAGTCGTAAGGGGACAATACACAGCAGGAAGAGCACAGGGAAATCAAAACCACAATCCCATCTGGGCTCAGTGGAACCTGCTTGGAAGCCCAGGGAGTCCTGGCATACTGTCCATGATGCCCTCGGATGGCAGAGAAAGCTAGAGAGAGAATCTAAAGAGACAAGTGTGACCAGCAGGAAATCCATCGCTGAGCAAGGGTCCCTTGTCTCCATTCCCTACACCACCAGATACAGTGAAAAATAATTAAATTATTATATACAAGAGGAAGTTATCTTTACAGGCTTATCCTCTTTTCCATATACATTATAAAGTTCACTAATAACATATTCAAAGAATGCAATGATTTAAAACAAAATAAAACAAACGAACAAACAAAACAAGGCATTCCTGTGTATTGAAGAAGTGTGCCAGAAAATCTGGGCCCTTGGCTTCTGTGTCTTCAGATGTATGCAGTGACCCTGCAGCTGAACACAATTATTGAAAAAATAAATTCAGACTCATTTTACATGGAAATAACTATTACAGTAAATTGAACTTCATCATAGAATTTCTAAGGTAATTAGAATGCATGGAATTTCATGTTTACTTAGTTTACTAGTACATTAATTTACCCACGTAAAATGCCTTCTAGAATGAAGAAAATTTGGTGTTTTACTCTTTCTTTTTTCCTTTAAAATATTAAAGTATACTTTTCTATTTTTAATGCCTTATTATACATTATAACACATGTTAAATACAATTAAATATTTAATTATTATGTGGATCTTTGGATAAGTTTAAGCAGTTTTAACTGCACACTTTATTTTCAAACATAGTCATTAACCCAATACAACATATGGTAATAAAGTTGAACAAAACTCTAAATCATAATCAATTCTTTTAATAACAGAAAGGAGAATCACTCTCCATGAAGTATTATATACAAAGCTTTTAGAAAGGTAACAAAATTGACTTATAAAAAAATGCACAGAAGCACTTGACTCAGACCAAAGGTAGTTACGGTATTTTACTCTACAAAGCCATAAATTAGGTTGCTAACATGTTCGAGTTTCCTAGCTTCCCTAGGCTTTGATTTCTTCTTTAAGCAATTGAGAGAGTTAAATTTAAATGACCACTGGGCTTGTCCCCATTTCTAAACTCCTTTTTTCTGAATAATTAAAACAGCCATGTCTGCAACTAGATATATTATACCAGCAAAAAGCCCTGGATTCTTCCACTTAGATTTTCTTAACAAAATTTAACCTATAAGTATGAGTCTACTTGCACATGAAATCAGGACAATAACATTAAATTTTCATACACTTGTTACAATTAAATTTTAAAAACTCATGTGAAGTATCAAAAATAATTAATATTTATATATAAGAAAAGTAATAAATACCATCGTCTCTCTAAGAATCCAAAAGATTTGCAATAAACACTCCCTACTTATTTATGTAGCTCCTTGCTGATAATAGTTTCTATCTCACTGCTGTTAGTGGTCCCTCAGAGATCATGTTTGCTGAAGAGATTAAATATGCTTCTGGTTCCTGTGTGTTTGATCAGTGAGCGCTATCATGTCCACTGGAGCAGAGAGGGGAATGGCAGCCTGACAGAAGCGCTAGCCTCCTCCTGAACAGCCCCGCGCCACACTCGTTCCAGACGTGTCTCCAAAATGGAAAAAAAATTATCTTTGCCCAGGGGCAGTATCGTAGTCAATAAGGTTTAGCCAAGGCATAACTATTGATCATCAAAATGGAAAACACTGGTAAAGTTCATGAACAAATTGGAAAAGTTCATGAAAACTTGTTAGAATCCCCCAGGAGGGCAAATGTATGTGTATTTGAGGTGCATTACCGAAGCATACGGCCCACTAGAGGAGGAGAGACCTCAATCATGGGAAGTGCTCCCCGGGGGAAAAGTATTTGGAGTTTAGTATTTTTTCTATTCCATATATTTCCTTTAGGAGGATCCTCATCTATGCTTTTGGTATAGAAAAAAAGTTGAGAAAAAGTGTGAGAGCTGCTCTGACTGTAGAAAGTGAGGATAACCTCAGGAAGCACTAATGCCTGCTGGTGGTCTAAGCAAAAGAGGAGCGGGGCTCCTCTATGGTCTTCAGGGACTCCCGCCACTACTTCTACTGCCCAGAAAAGAATGACAACACTGCTGGCTACTCTAAAACTTGCAACTGACCTAAGGGCAAGGTCTCTGAAGGAGAAGTAAATGGAGATTACACTTTGGAAGCCCCTCCGTATTGAGATTCCACTCAACTCTCCAAGATTAGGCTAAAGCAAGAATTAGGCTTTACATCCCTTTGAGGGGACCATAACATGTAAACAGTCTCTTAGCAAAACAGGAACTCTCAGGAAAAGCAACAAAGCATCACACCTCATCCAAGCACAAATATTCCAAACAAATCACACACAAAAAATCACAGAAACAACAAAGCCTAGTGTGAATTCCAAATAGAATGGAAATTAAAAGTAAAACAATATTCTCAAACAAAAAGAGAGAATGCTAAAATATTTGTAAACAAAGATTTATCAGAAGAAAATGGGAAATATAGGATCTAGAAGTTATTATTCTTATAAGGCACCAAAGGGAAGGATTAAATAATCAAAGTAGCAAGGAAGAACCTGTCAGCAAACTGGGAGGATCAGTCGGGGAAGGTTCCTAGACAGTATCAAGAAAAACAGAAGAGCTTACAGTGACAAGTGAGGACACAGACACATGGGCAGGTAGAAATAGAAGTGTCAGCTCTTTACAGAAGCAATCAGAGGAAAAGAAATTCAAATAATAGGGAGGAAGGAACATCTGAAAAATACTATCTCAGAAATTCTCAGAATTAAGAAAAATTGAAAGGTAACATCAGAGGGGAGATAGAAAGCCCGGATGTTTACAAATTGCCAGAGGAATGAAATAAGAAGAATGAAACATCAACAAACATAGTGAAATTTTGAGAATTTTGAAATAAAAAGAACTTACAAGTACTTTCAGAACCATAAGGAAAGGAATGAGAACAAACTTTACAATGTGCTGAACAGCAATATGTACTGTAAGAAGAAAATAAATATATTCAAGGCACTGAAGGAAAATGACAATAGACTAAGAATTTTATGTCTAAGTAAACAAGTATATAAATGATGAAAGAGATTAAAGTATATATAGATGAAAATTAAGACATTCTTAGTAATGACAAAGTCCAGGGCATTCCCACAGGAAGGACACCATCATCTTAAAATATTCTAGCAAAAAAAAAAAAAAACAATCCAAAAAGTATGTTAGAAACACAGAGAAGTAAATGACAGAAAAAATGAAGATTATCCTGCATTTGGATGACAGCTTTATGATAGCTCACCTCAATCTCAGCATTCATTCACCCAAGACTTTCCTACAGCATTCTGTTAATGCTTTGTCAGGGCCCTGCCTTGGGAACGAACTCAGGAGAAGGGTACTCAGAAAGTTTGAGTCACATAAAACTTAATGACAAGGTGTCTATTACATCAATGACATGCAACAGCAATATATTTGACATTTATAAATTCCATTTTATATGTTTTGCTGCAAATAAAATTAATGAAGTAGCATATTTACAGTTGAGTGATGGACACGTAGCAACTGTTTAAGAAAGTCATTTTGCCCTGCATGTTTAGCAGCAATGTAAGCATAAGCAAAAGAGAGGCCCACATCAGACAGCTGCAGAATCAGAACAGAATCTGTACAACTGTAGGCAGGCTATATTAATTTGTATCACAAATAAT
Organism: Dinomys branickii; assembly: GCA_004027595.1. NCBI lineage: Eukaryota > Metazoa > Chordata > Mammalia > Rodentia > Dinomyidae > Dinomys > Dinomys branickii. The sequence continues at coordinate 14,222 of PVLD010025037.1, read as the reverse complement.
AATCAAATGCCTCTTCTGGCTCTAAGCTGAGCAAGAAGCTCTGCTCCAATATCACTGTAGGCTTCTTCCTCCCTCTCTGATATCACACACAGAAGTTTGAACACCTAAAATTTTCCAGGCCATTTAGCTTCTGGTTGGAAAGCACATACCCTAAAATCTAAAAGATGTGTACTTCTTGGCTTGAAAAAAAAGACTTCACTGAGAGTGAAAAATGGATGTCTATATATACATATGTACCCAGAGACTGAAAAATTATATTCATATGTATTTGCACATATATATCTACTTATATTGATATGACAAAATGTGATTAATTATAGACAACCACTTAAATAATTAAGAGCCTAAAATTAATTTGTTTTAATTATTAGGATGGAATACATTGAGTTTCTACTTTTGTTGGTCAATATTCTTATCTTCAGTTAAACAAAAAATCATGTTTATCTAAGGAGCAGTTCTGTAGAGAGAAAGCCGTATTTCAGATTTAAAAGAGTATGTGTTTTGCTCTTGAATTTAATTTTAAAAGAGACTTAAATTTTAAAGTCATTATATACTTCCCAACAAGAATTTATGCACAGAAGTTATAGATAAAGTATAAAATAGATATGAGATAATGGGAAAATGTAAATCATTGTAAAATGTCTTGCATTGTTTGAAGAATGGTAAGGAAAAATTCAAAAAGAATACAGAAAATGTGAATGACACTGTTAGCCAACTTTCTCATTTTTCATTTCTAGAAATTCACCCAAAATGAAGGATGTATATTTTTTCTAAACATACTGTAATCTACTGAACTCCAACATATTCTAGGTAGTAAATCAGACCTAAAAAAATTTATTATAAGACTAAGATCATCCAGAGTTTGTCTTATTTTTTTATTTTATTTTTTTTTAATTTTATTTTAAAGACAAAAGAATGGAGACACATGAACCAGAATAAGCCATAAACAATACAGAAAATACAAAATTATACAGAATACAGTAGGGAATTACCACTGGATGTTGTACTACACAATGTTATCTTCATATTCGCTAACACAAAAACATTAAAGGAAATACCAAATTATAGAGAAGATAGTAAGGAATCTGCACTGGATGCTGTATAATATAAAGTTATCTTCACTTCTGTTAACACAAACACAATTGAGGAAATACAGAATTATAGAGAACACAGAAGGGAATTAGCCCTGGGTGCTGTCCTACTTAATGTTACCTTCACCTTTGTTACTCAGTTACACAGATGATGGCCCATTTGATCATTCAGTTTTTCTCCTCCCTCATCTCCATTGCCCCACCACTCAATCAGTCATCTTCCCTGTGATAATAACTGTATTGCTGGGTCCATCCATATCCCTGGACTCTCGCCTTGGGAAGACATATAGCTGCCTCAGACCAAACTATAACATACATGGGTGTATACAAACTGCCATGGTCGGAGGTGGAAAAGCACATATGCTCACAGTGGACCACCCAGCTCCACACCATCACCGTACTATGGGTGGGGGCGGGTCCAGTCCGTGAGGCCCCCTCAGTGGGGCCCTCAGCAAAGCAGCCGCAGGGCCCACTGCGGAGCAGCCACGGGGCCCACTGTGGACCAGCCGCGGGGCCCACAGCAGAGCAGCCCCAGGGCCCACTGCAGAGCAGCCACAGGGCCCACAGTGGAGCAGCCGCAGGGCCCACAGTGGAGCAGCCGCCAGGGCCCACAGTGGAGCAGCCATGAGGTCATGCAAGGTTCATATGTGCAAGCTGTAAGGAGACCCTCTTGGTGCACACATTAATAGTTTGAGGTGAGTCCTGAAGACTGTGGATTTGTCCCATTGTTGCCAGGAACAGGCGATGCTTGCTCAAGCTGCCGAGACTCAAGGTGCTCCCAGAGAGAGTTCAGGGTGGGAGCTGAGCCCCGGCAACCCAGCTCGTGCTTCCTGCCTGATGTTGGAGTGAGAAAGGCGTGGAGCCACATGATCCACCTCCATCTGCATCTCCCTCCTATTGCAGTGCTGGAGGCCCAGTCCGCTCCTCAGCCAGATCCCTGGGAGCCACTGCGGCTCACCACTGAGGTTCCCCGCTGCTCTCCGCTGGTAGCCACTCACCCAGCTGAGAGGCAGGGGGCCACCATCTCGAGGCAGGTGCAGAGCCGGGCATGGTGCGCTGTGTACTAGTTGCATTGATTCTCTCCAGGCGCTGATTAGGAAGGTTGCCATAGGGTGGGGACTCTGCCCCAGTGGCTATTGCAACCTCTCATTCTCACACTGGGCCCGACAACTGCCACCGACCACCATCGCCTCCTCCCCTGGCTGCGCCCTCCTCTCTCCAGCCCTGGACCAGCTCCCGGAACTCCGCCCTCCTCTGGCCAAGCAGGGAGGCCTCCGTGAGCGTGGGCCTCCGAAGCTGAAGCTGTGAATGCCAGAATGAGGGCACAGGCCATGGGCACGCCCAGAGCAGGGACCCCCTCCCTCTCCTCTCCTTCCAACTGCGCCATGGCGGATCTCCGATCCTTTCCTCCAGTAGAGGTTTTGCTTAGTCTCTCCGAGGGCCCCAACTCCCACCTCAGATCCTTCCTGAGTTCAGGATACCCACCTCCTTACCCTCCGCCCTTTGTCTGAGTGCCACTCCTCCAGAAGGCTCTCTCTGTTGCCTACCCGGTCGCCATCTTGAAGTTCTCTCGTAAAATTTATTTAGTTATTTGTTACTTTCTAATGAATTGACCATTATACTTCTAAAGTTCTGAAATGGCCAACAGACCATAGAAAGATACCACTTTAGGCTCCTGCTTGAAACCAACATCTACAGAAAACTGCTGGCCTTGATTCAGGGCCATCAGAGTTTGTCTTATGATCACAAGGACAGAGCAGAAAATATCTGGATTGAAATGAAATGAAATAAATGAAAAATACAACTCTAAAAAGTAACCCAAGAAGAAATAGAAGATCTGAAGAGAATTGTGACTTTATTTTTTTATTATAATAAAAACTCTTCCAAAAAATACCAATGCTTGTAATGTTTTACCAGTAAATTTCAACAAACATTGAGGGAAGGAATAATACAAATAGCTCAGAAATGCTTCCAGCCCCCTGAAGGAGAGTGAACACCTCACAGCATGTTTAATGAAGCTAGTGAAGTGTGACTTTAATGAAGCATCTGACAAAGGTACTACTATGAAGTAAACGTTTTTCAGTGTAGATGCAAAAATACATTTTAGACTGAGTTTAGCGATGTACAATATGATACATAATGAGTTTATTCTGTGGAAGCAAAGTTTGCTTAGAATTAAAAATCAACAAGTATAATTTATCTTTAGCACATTTACTGAATTCCAGATTAGTGTATGTAAACAGTAAATTGAAGTGGTATATACTAGAGACCGAAAACATCTAAGATAATTTTAAATGCCATTTAAAATCCTACTTGTTATTATACAATATCTATGACTAAATACAATAAAAAAATCTTCAATGACTCAATAGACACAAATATACTTCAGGGAAAAAAACAGAGAAAATGAAAAATGTTATATATTCCTGATAAGATTTTAAATTTGCACAGTTTCCCAGGGAAACAGATTGGCAATCACTACCGTCACCCCTGTACAAACATCATCTATGATGTGTGCACTTTGAAATATGTAATTAAGAGAAATGTGTATTTTTACAAGGAATATGATATATACATAATAGTCATTCATAATAGTATACTTATACTAGCCCCAAACGTGAAACAATACAAATACCCATTAAACGTGGAATAGCTAATAAATTGTGGTATCCAATGGTACATGTAAGTCTGACGAATAATAAATTCCTTCATGAGTGTAAAGTCGACTTTATAATTTAAAATATCAATTGCTGATTTAGTAAATATAACAATTGCATGGCAACAACAAAGAACACAACTTCTTGTGTGTACAGCATAAGTGACTCTCATAGGTATCCCAAGCAAAAACGCTCAGAGTACTCTGACTGGAGAGAGAAGCACGCTGAGAGGAAGGAGGAAGGCGCAAGTCTGATGGCCCCGGAAATACTTCCTCTTCCGGTTGTTACGTGGGTAGACACAAATGGAAAAACCCATCAAGTTTTACTTGTAACATTTAAGCACTTTCATGTTTTAAAAGCGTGAGGAGGAAACTTTAGAACACATGAACATAGAACTTGGCAGAAGTATTTTCCTTCCCTGTTCACCAAGTTAATTTCGTGCTTAAAAGGCAGGATTTACACAGAACTGTTCCTTTTATTCTATAGCAAAAGCCCTTCTGTGAAATGCACTGCGGTGTGTATCTCTTCTCCATAATATACATGCCTTTATGGTGTGAGTCAAAGGATACAAAAGGTCTACTGTGTCAGTGAGAAATAGCACATATTTAAACAATGTTGAGCTTCCAGTATAATATTAGAAAAATAACATTTGATTTTTCATCTTATTTTGAAATAAACATGATTAAAACAAAAGCTAAGGTGTATAATAGAAAATATTTCCAAAGAGCTTAGGAATGTTGGAAGTCTAATTCAGTTAGAGACCTGCACAGTTTGCAATGAATTTGGGAGAGATTGCTGCTTTCAAGCCAGTGCCAAGAGCATATCTGTTGCTATTACATTACTACCAGGGCACATGGCGTCAATCATGTTTTCTTTGCTTATACGTGGGGCAAGTAAATGTTGCCTCTAAGAGTTAAGCAATTAACATTAAAATCAGCGGAAACTGAAGTATAAGAGAAACTCTGTGCTTACCAATCAGAGGGAAAGGCATAATTCCAATATGATCCTTAAACTGTAATTCACTGAAACAGGCCCAAAATTGCCAGCATTGATTTGTGATTAAATCACCGCTCACATGAGCAACTATAGGAAATATATCTCTTGGGTGAGTAACTGTAGGAATACACTCATTTTATGATATGAAATTATTTTCCTCAAGAGTGACTGGAGAGGGGAGCTAATCAAACATACATTTACATGGCTGATATGGGATTTGAGAGGCTTAGAACTGTGCTGCAGAAGAAAGGGCCATGCCCAAGGCTTTAGCCACCTATAGACATTATACTGTGTTGTTAGGTCACATTTTAAAAGTGTGTGACGGCCCACAGCTTTAATAAATAATCAGTTAAAAAGGAGATAAGAAAGCTATTGAAGAAGAGCTTGTAACCATCAGAATAATTTGCATAAATTACCCATACAATTTTCCTCTCTAGTGTATATTGACTAAATTATGTGTGTGTGTTCAAGTCAAAGACAATCAATGCAAGTTAGTTCTTCTGTTGAATATATCTCTATTTTTCCTCCTACTAAAATATTTACATGTAAATATTTTATTTATTTTGTAAATAAGCCTCAGATACGCTTATCTAAAAATATGCTGGAAATATTGCTACACCCCAACTAATAAGAATGGCAATATATTTCCACAACACCAAGTGCTAGATTTTTTTAACTAAATTTTTGCATTGACAAGCATATCTTTGCTTCTTCACTTGCAATGTTGAGAGTCTCCTACCTAGGGGAGAAGTATGGCAGGCAATTCTATGGAGCAAATATCTCCAGAGCATTTTCAAAGGGTATAGCCTCTCCAGCCCGCTGCATTTCAAAGGCGGAAGGACTAGGAACCTTCTCGGCAGATGGGATGGCATAATGTGGCTGGGACGGGGATTTGCATGAATATGAATTACAAATAGCACAGATAACATGGTGTTCAAAAGCTGTTAGGAATCTTGAATGTCAAAGTCATTTAGCTGACATTTGGAGGGACATAATTACCTTAAGAACATGGAAATGGGTTGGTCTAAATTGCATGGGCCGAGAATCGCAAGACACACAATGGCACTACTTTGGCAATAATTGTGACAAGCGGGCATGGCCACACAAGCCCAGAATGGCGCACATTAATGCAGTGACATTTTTTCAATGTGCATTGCCCTTTCAGAAATATGCATATGAAGCCTAAATAACCTCTGACCCATTATAAAATAACAAGAGAGAAATTTTTAAAAAACAGACCATAAGTCCTACCACTGGCAACCTAAAGAAAAGAGAGTTCATTCACATTTCATACACAGTTATATATTTCAAGTCCATAAACTGCATTTAACAATTAAAGTACAAATCTCATTATTTATATGTTTGTTTGTAATTAAATGATTCCTGGAGTATTTGCTTGGAAATACATACAAGTTCCTGTTTATAGCATATGACGATGTAATGGAATCTCCTATATTTGCATAAATTATTAACCAAATTACAAATGTAATTGCAAATAAGTTGTTCCCACTAGCTTCTCATTTAGTAAGGTGTATAAGATGGGGTTGGGGTGTCAGACATCATGAGATACTTAGGAAGTGTACTGGACAAGTGTCCTCGGAAGTGTGGGTAGATACTAGGAAATATACTAGACAAGTGTCCTCAGATGTGTACTAGACACTACGAAGTGTACTGCTCACAATAGCATAACCTTGCTCATGTCATACGTCCCTGAAAGAGATAACTTACAGTATGTGGTAGGGACATAAAAACAGCATGTTTCACACTCTAGTTTTTGTCTTTGAGGTTAGGCATTTTCAACCAACTATAACATTGAAAGACACAGCAAAGAAGTCATGCTTCATCAAGATTTCATCAGATAATCACATGTCATTTCTGAAATATGGATTATCGTTCAACACTAGTGATGTAATAAACACTTTAATATCTACCCACTAAAAGGAACTTTGCAACCCCTAATTAATATTTTATTTTCAAAAGTGAATGAGATACTTGATTTCTTAGCTCGATTATCACAGGCTAGAACACCATTTGGATTCACAGCAAGCAGACTTCAATATACCCTTCCGTTTACTTCACTCTGGTGCCAACCCAGATGAACCCAGGACTCAGTCACTGTCACTTCCTCCTATGCTTGACAGCACCTGTGGTCTATCGCACAGCGTTTGATACTTATTTACTCCTGTACTATTTGCTCTTCTCTGTGCACATCAACCATTTATTCTTAGTAGAAATATATAATTTATGAAAAGATTAATATATTCAGGATGCAATAGTTGCAGAGAGAATTCTTTGAGACATTAAAATGCCACTGATTGCTGCTTGGAAATGAAAACGCCAAGCTTCAATTTCCTCTTCATGTTAGGACCAGGCTGGAATCCGGACGAGCAAGAAGTCACATGCACTCCACTCTCTAAAGGAGAGGAGGGAAAGTCAGAATTAGAGAGAGATGGAAAGATAGCTAGAAAGTAGAGTTGCTGCCAGACGCAAATCATGGAAATGACAATAGAAAAACACCATTCCAGAGAGCAGCCTGGCAGATCAAACAGCTTCCTCTCATGAAAGGAATAAAACAGCTTATCAAAGGGAGGCTTATTTGCTACTGATAAAATATTTTAAGGCCAAGTTTCAAGATTCTTTCAAGATTTTGCAAAATCAAACTGAGATAACATTTGAAAAAAATAATGAAAACAAAACCAGCTTCAGGTTCTGTCTAATTGAATCTGCATTGAAAAAATACCAAATTAGTTTAAGATAACTGTAAGGTATTCTGACCTAAAAAACTAGATCAGTTGTAAAATACAATTATCAGAATCAAAACTGATTCATTCATTCTATAGATAGATATCTAGAATACACTCTGAGCCTGACAATGTGTATGTCATTGAGAGAGAACTATCACAATATTTTACTTTCAACAAAGTTGTGTTTGTCAGTATAAATATAAAATTTGAAGTGATTATAGCTACATTCTCCTTATAATAACAGTCATGCATACTGTAGAAAAATTAGAAAACAAAAGTGCTAAGAGCTGTAAAACTAACACCTTAAGAGTTAAGATTTTATTTTCTTGTATATTGTTTCATTTAGATACCAATAACATTATTTTGAAACCTGAGATCTCTTTGGATATAAAATGTCTGACATTTATATAATTCAATGCTTTAATGTTTCTCTCATAAATCTTCATAAACATGAGTTTTATGTGTTCCTCTTCCCAAACCCTTGAACAGTCATGTAGGGCACACTGTGCTCACAACACCATTTTAAAACTTCATAATATGTAAAGGAACCAGACACAGAGGCCCCTTGCCCTCGGGAAACTGCACGGGTTCGTATGACTTTTCCATAGTTCATTCATTACTTCCCTACATTTTAACACAAAGTTTTGATTTATCCCAAGCATAAGGAAGTGCGATGAAAGTCTCATATATCATCAAATACTTCGTTTTTCCCTAATGATAGCATCCTTGAAATAAGTAGTAAGGGTGTACATTTTAATATTTTGGTACATTCTGCAGAATTACCCTAAAGAAGGGATTTATAAATATTTATTTATAAAACTGGTTTATTTTCATTGCTTTTTCAAATATTATCTCAATTTGATTTTGCAGGGTCTTGAAAGAATCTTAAAACTTAGCCTTAAAATATTTTATCAGTAACAAATATTTTATCAGTAACAAAACAGCCTCCCTTCAACGAGCTGTTTTATTCCTATCATGTGAGGAAGCCGTCCTGTCTTCCGTGCTTCTCTCTAGAATGGTGTCTTTGTATTGTCATTTCCATGATTTGTGTCTGGAAGCAACTCAACTTTTTAGCTATCTTTCCATCTACAGTTCTGATTTTCCCACGGCCTGTGATCTCCTTTAGAGAGTGGCGTGCGTGTGACCTCCTTCTAGTCCAGATTCCAGCCTGGTCCTAACATGAAGAGGAAATTGGTGTTTTCATTTCCAAGCAGCAATCAGTGGCATCTTAATGTCTCCATGACTTCTATTTGTAACTATTACTTCCTGAACATATTAATCTTTTCATAAATTATATATTTCCACGAAGAATAAATGATGGATGTGTACAGAAAAGAGCAAATAGTACGGGAGTAAATAAGTGTTTATTTAGTTATTTAATTTATTTATATATATTTATTTTATAAATACCCACCTGCTGTGTAAAAATGTGCATGTGTGTACTCATTGAGGAATTCACATCTTTTTAAATTCCATTACTAATTTCTTAATCAAAAATATCTGAAATTGTCTTTATTGCCTTAGAAGACTGTGTGGAATTTCTTAAATTCCTTGGTAATTTCTATTTCCGCTCTTTAAATTGCGCAAAACATGCTTATGACTCACTTGGTAGAATCTGTAGTGAATTTGTAAGTGCCGGTTGCAGTGTTTTGCTGTAAATTTTATAATTTATTTTCCTTTTAGTGACATGAATTTGCAATTGAACAATGCTTCCCTTTGTGTCGAATACTCACCTTTTTTCTTGCGGCCTGATGTTCAAAGTTACCTATTTAATCAATTTTTCTCATTAATATTACATACAAGATAAACATCTAATGTGATTTTTCTCTCATGCTGTGACTGGGAACAGCAGCAGCCTATGTCTTCATTTGCAGGAGGCACTTTTTTCTTAGTATCTGTCTCAGTGAATTCCGTAGGACATCTAAAATAATATTCATGATATTGATATTAATAATAGCTACTATATGTATAATAGGGATAGAGTAGGCTGATGTCACTTTGGGTTTTTTTTTTTTTATTTTGGTGCCAAGAATCGAGCTCATGACCTCAGGCTTGCCAGACAAGCGCTTATGCCACTGAACTACCTCCCCAGCCCCATCAGTTTGGTTAATAAAAATTATGGAAGTATCTTATTTGAACTCCAGTATTAGCTCTTACACATATATTTTTACTAAAATAAAAAATTCTTCTACTCTTAGTTCATCAATATTTTATTTTTATTGAAATAGGTATGAGATTTCCTTAAATGTCCTTTCAATATTTATTAATGCCATAAATTTTACTTTTACTTACTGATAGGCTATATTAATCATGTCTTAAATTAAATTTGCATTTTTATATTTGAAATAGCTTATTGATTAAAATTGGTTACATTTTAATGTGCTGCTGTAGTTTTTCTGTTACCATATTATTTTGAATATTTTTCTATGAAAAAAATTTTCTGCAAGAAATTGGTCTGCAAGATTTTTTTTCAAAGCTTAACAATATTTTTAAATACTACTTGTGTCTTTGATCTTAAATCACTGTGAGTTAAAATACATCTTGCTATTTACCTGGGAAACTTTATCAAAATTAGTAAAGTGTCTGCAAATTAACTTTTTCTTGTCTTTTTGAGACAAGGGTCTCTCTCAGCTGGCCTTGAGCTCACTTTGCAGCCCAGGCTGCTCTTGAACTCAATGCTCCTCCTGCATCAGCCTCCCAAATCCTGGGAATAGAGGAGTGCGCCACCATGCCCACCTCTGAAAATTAATTTAGAATAATGAAGTTCTATATGATTTGTGTTGAGGATAAATAGAAAACATTTGGGGCTAGAATTATATTAATTTTCATATGTTTCTAAGATGCCTTAGACATTGTTTATCAGGCTGCCCAAATTTCTCATCAAGTATAGACAAGCACATTTGGAACTCAAAGAAATCACACCTGAGAAACTCGAGAATTGCTGTTATTTAAAAATATGTGAACTCTCATTTTGCACAGCACGGAGCTTTGTTTTAGGAGATTAGCAACTGTACATTTAGTCATGTATTTTTATAAAACTGCTCACATTGGGCCAAAATATTCCTCTTTAATAGGGAGCCAATTAGACATCAAAAGGACAGTGAACACATAACAGAGTCTAAACCTACCTTTCTATAACAATGCACTCGCTTTTTATTTCTTTTTTCGGTCACTGCACTCAGCAGTGTATCACTTCCAGCCTAAAGTTGGACGAAATGGATTTGCTGTTCAGTTTTAACGACAATAGTTTTACCATATATCTGTTAAACAACTGCTCTTATCTGTACATCTTATTCTTCCATGTTAATTATTCTTCAGAAGGAAGCTGCTGTAAATATATAGCTAATGATCTAATATGAACATAAATGTCATTTATGTAGATGGCAAGCTCTGCAATGCTCTGTTTCTCCAAGTTCTTTCTTCTCAAGGCCTCTAAACCTCATAATGATGCGTGGATCTGCGTGCATCTGACTGAGGCGTGAAAAGCTCAGTGAGAGGCATGGTGCTGGTGAATTTATGAGAACTCAACACTGTCAAAGCTTAAACTGGTGACTTTCAAAGTTATAAGGAAAGGACAATATTGCCTTGTCTGTCTCGCAGGTCATGGGTTGCCTGTACAAGTCCTGCGTACAAAACTGACGTCATTTGGCTAAATGAACAATGCAGCTATTAAACACCCTTGGGAACCGAGTCTGTGAAATTCACTTGGTTATTTCCTTTTGTATACATTTCCTTGGAATTTTCTTGCATATTAAAAAGGAAAATAGTTTTATTATTCTTACTCTGGAATTTCTCTATTTGAATAGATCAGTGTAATTATTTCTTTTGTCTCTTTTAAGTCTCAGTGTCTTCATATTCAAATGTTTCAGCTGAGTCAAATGATTTTGAGATTTAATTTCTGAGTAATACACCGTGATTTGTAACCATCAGGTAATATTTGCATTTTCACATTACTGATCTGAATTTGATGTCAGGTTTCTCTCTTTACCTACATTTATCCATATATAATTTATTTAAATCAATTACCTATGAGTTTCCTCATGGAAAATAATGACAGTAATAGACTTTAGCTTCATAGCATTGAGGGAAAATCAAATAAAGTTTTTGCAAGCAAGTTTTATAGCACCTAGAATATTGTGGGTACTTACTAAATATTATAATAATTACTTACATTTTCTTGGCATTGATGGGGATGTTTCTAGCCAAATACTAACATCAGTAAAGGCAGTAAGTGCTATATCTTTTAAAAATTAAACTACAAACTACAATCATGTCAATTTTAGTTAAATTCATTCATCTGACTTAAAATTTCTCATGTTCACAATTTTAAGCAGCATTTAACAATTTCTTATTTTTATATATAAATATTTATAAAAAGAAGACTACTAGAATATTATACACATATTGTACCTGACATACGTTGAGTAAGTAAAATTGATGTTATGATTCTACCTTACAAGTGCTAAAACAGGACTAAATTAAATTTAAGTGGCTTTCTTCTGGTTAGATTTTCAATGGGTTATTACTAAGTGAGCAATTTCCACAGAGAACTGTATAAAATATTGATTTGAAACTGTAATTTTTAATAAAGAAATAGTAGACATGCAAAGCAATTCACAAGTAACAATGTTGGATATAAATGGTTAAAAAATAGTTTGGTATTGTTCTGCAAAAAAATTGGGAAAACTGAAGAGACAAAATATATGTAGAAATGTTAGACACAAAAGCAGAAATTGATTTAATGAAAAAGATTACTCTATCAGCTGCAAAGTTTCTAAAGAAAATTTGAAATTTTGACTTACTTTAAACTTAATAACTAATAAGGCTGCCAACAACACACACCAATCTCTTAGGCTTTATTTTAATTAAATATTGGAATATAGAAAAGTGATGCTACATTTAAAGAAATCACCAGCAGAGTAAAAAGAAAACCCACAAATCGGGAAAAAATTTTAGCTGAGTGTCCCTCGGACAAAAGTCTTCTATCTAGAACATATAAAGAATTAAAAATCATAAGTCCCTCCAAATTCAAAGGCCTAATCCAAAGCTAGGCAGCTGAGATGAACACACACTTTTCAGATAAAGATATACAAATGGAAAATAAATACATGAAAAAATGTTCAACATCATTAGTTGTTTGAGAAATGCAAATTAAAACAATACTGAGGTGTCACCTCACCCTGATAAGAATGGCTATCATTAAGAAATCAACCAGTAACAAATGCTGGCGAGGCTGTGGAGAAGTAGGAACTCTTTTCCACTGCTGGTAGGAATGCAGACTGGTGAAACCACTGTGGACATCAGTTTGGAGATTCCTCAGCAAACTAGGTCTAGAGGTCCCATTCAACCCAGCTGTTCCCCTTCTGGGTATTTTTCCAGAAGATCTGAAAATATCACATCACAGTGATCTATGTGCACCCATGTTCATAGTGGCACAATGTGTAATTGCTAAATTGTGGAAGCAACCCAAACATCCATCCACTGAATATTGGTTTAAAAAATTGTGGTACTTTTATATAATGGAATATTACTCAGCTGTAAAAAAGATAAACTCGAGGCTTTTATAGGTATACAGTCACAACTAGAGACCATACTCATAAGTGAAATAAATCAGACCTGCATGTGTAAAAAACATATTGTCTCACTAGTGTAAGTATCTGAAAGCGTGAATAAAACCTAGGAGTTATGCTAGACATTGTGAAATAAAAGGAAAATACTCAAAAGTAAGGGGCAATTGGGGTGTGGGAAAAAAGAAGGGAAAGAAGGGGAAATCATATATGTATGTATATACAGGATAGCTAACAGTGCTACCACTGTCTTCTATTGCTTTACTGAAACAGTTAATTATTACTGGTTTGATCATTATTCCATGTCTCTATTAGTTTTCCTGAGAAACCACTTTGAAGATATCAATATGTAATATAACAACTATTGTTAATTTCCTACCACTTTGTAATTCAGTATTGCTTGTATTGTTCTTATGCTATCTTGTAAATGGACGTCTGTTTATTAATATGCTTTCCTTCTTTTATTTTTTAAACTAAATTTTAAAAGTAAGTCTGGTATTTCCAAGCAGCATTAGCGCTGAATCCTGACTAGCTCAGGATAACTGCAAGGCTCTGGACTCAAAGTTTCTAAGCAAGAGAAACAGCAATAAAAGGCCCAAGGAAGACAAGCACCTGACAATTTAAAAAGGTGAAGAGGTGAGAAGTGTGGCTGCAGCTCAGTGAACAAATACAGAGAGAGGGGACAGGGCGGCTGCACACAGCGCAGGTCCTGAGTGGCGTGCAGGACTTGATGTCACATGCGAAGGAAGTCATCTGAGAACCTGGAACAAGGGACAGGTTGGTCCATTTCCTGACATGAAAATGTTGCGTTCACCAGGATGCATCAGGTATACGTACAAATTCCCTGTGATGAATGTGGTCGCTGTGTGTGTCTAAATTGTACTGATGAACTTAATAGAAAATTAAATAAGTGGAATAAAATGTCTTATCATTCCCTAAAGCTGGCCACCGTTTAGAAGCCTGTCATTCAGGATATTAGATTAATAGTGTATATCTGTATGTGTTAGCCTGAACACACACTTCGAAGATAACAATATGTAAAGCAGCAACAAGCGGTGTTTTTTCTTCTGTTGTTGTTGTTGTGGATGTTGTTGCTGTTGTTGATGTATGCCTGTTTTCTTTCTTGTCCTTGGATTTTTGGTTCTTGTGTTTTCTTTTTTTTTTTTT